>JARWLC010000015.1:19996933-20194433 GCA_033318265.1 Phyllotis vaccarum | reverse complement strand
GCAATATTTTACAGTTTTTAAAGATTAATTGAAATATGGAATGCAAAAGTTTTAGAGATGAATTTCTATAATGTAGTTAGCTCTTTTATAACAGGTATGTCTAAGATGAACAAAGTTAGTATTTTCCCTCCTATGGGAAAGCACTAAACTATAGTGTATTGTCATACTAAGGAAACTCACATAGAAATGAATTTGTAAGTCACAGTGTATGTTTTATTAGTAACAAAAGGCATAGTTAACGTAGACTGCATTATATCATCAGTAATATAACAAAATATTAACATGATGATTTTGATTGTTAACATGTCTGATTTTACACTTACATATTGTATGACAATATGTTTCAAATTTCACTTTGATGCTGCTGTAAATGCTATCAAATGATATATTTCAGAAATCACTATAATAGGCCAACAATGAAAAGACTTAAGACTATTTAGATATTTTGAATATTCCAGAAACTAGCCCTCAACACATTTATTATCTTTGACATTAAGAATAACTTGTGTGTGCATGTGTATGCATGTGTGTGCTTGCATGTGCGTGTGTATGTTGGGCGTGTGTGTATGTGTGTGAATGCATGTGTGTGTGTGTGTATGTGTGCCTGTATGTATGTTCATGTGTGTATGTATGTGTAAGTGTGCATGCATGTGTGTGAATGTGTGTGTGTTTTATTGGAAACAGAATCTAGTGCTTCAGCACGCTGCACTTTTGCTGTAACGTTCTCAGACACATCTCCAGCTTGCTTGTATTTCTATTTTAAGGTAAGTATTGTCTTCATAGTTTTAAAAACATCATAAATGTTCAATATACTCTGTCTTCAGTTGTTTTCTATTTAGTGATGCACCAAGGTGATTTTCAGACAGACACTATGCCAATAAGGAGAGATGTTGGGACACACACCCTTAAATGAGAGGTCACCATCAAATCCCTTTCCTCTGGGCTTAGTGACTTCATGGGTAGTGGAAGTAGAGAGAGTATAGGAGCCAGAGGAGATTGGGGACACCAAAAAAACCCGGCCCTCCAAATCAACATGAGCAAAGTTCGTATGACTGAGGCAAATGCACAGGTCTTCATGAGTTTGCACCAAGTCCTCTATTTATATTTTATGGCTTCCAGTTTGTGTTTTTATGGGATTTCCAGGTATGCAAATGAGTGGGTTACTGATTCTTGTTTCTTCTCTTGGGCTATTTTCTTTTCTTTGTTTGTCTTGTCCAACTCTGATGTGGTAGTTTTTGTTTTACCTTATGATATTTTGTTATTAGCCCGTTAGAAACCTGTTTTTGTTTTTTCTAGTGAAAGTCAGAGAGGAAGTGGATCCAGATGGAGGAGACTTGGGGGAAGAACTGGGAGGAAAGCGAGGGAAAACTCTAATCAGGAGAAAAAGAATCTATTTTCATTAAAAAGTAAGAAAAAGAAATGACAGGGGCAGATGTCATAAAAATGGTTAAGGGAAATAATTTTTTGATCTATATAAATTAACACAATGAATTAAAAAAACAAGGTGGCTCTAAATTATCAGAAAAGTAATAAATCTCAGAAGAAAATGTTCTTTGTTTTAAAACAAAATACAATATTTGACAATATTATGCAATTATTATATATTCCTTTGCACAAAATCATTTCAAGATGTCTGGGCCTGGGGAGATGGCTCAGTGGTTAAGACCACTTACTGAAGTTTTAGAAGGATCAAGTTTGGCTCCTGGTACTCACATTTGTAGGCTCATGTAACTACACACACACACACACACACACACACACACACACACACACACACACACACACACACACTATTTAAAGACTTAAAGACTTCTTTAAATAAAGATTTAATAAGTATATATATAGGCTTAAAAAATTTAAGCTGTTTGGAACTGAATTACCGATTGAAATGCACTATTTTAGTTTGATTTATTTGTATGCGTAAGTATATAACTGTCTTTTAAATTTTATTTTACTTTTACTGATTTACTTTTCTGTCTTTAGTGTACATCCTAAGAGTCTAAGAGCGGTTTATATTTCTAGCATGAAATTGTATTAACAATCACCATGGTGATAATAATGGCTGACATATGGTGACTGCTAAATATGCTCGAGTACTAAGCAAAGGCCCTCACCTTCATTATCTTAGTCTATTCCCAGAATAGTACTAGGAGTTAGACACAGCTATGATCTTCTTCAGTGTGATCTAAAGCGATAGAAAATTCATATGAATGTACTTTTTAAAGTGACAGCACAAAACCTTATTAAATAGAATTAGGCTGATTTCTATAAAGACTTGTCTATTGTTATTATTATCTTTAGATGGTTCATCCATTAAAAGCTAAAACTTCTGACCAAAATATAAATTTCAGTTCCTCTAAAACAAAAACTTCAATTTGATAACTAAGTCATTTTTAAATTATACAAAGAAAAATTTAGTTATAATTTTTATGATGGGTTTTTTAATCAGTAATCTGTTATAAATACTTTTAGGAGTTTGTAGAACTAAATATAAAATATTATTTATTGGAGTTATTTTAATATAGTTTCTTCAGGCTCTCAAATGTATTTCTGAATATAGGAGTCTTAGGAACTCTTAGTGTTACTCTCTAAATTTATACAAAAGCCTTCCAAACCTTTAAAGTGCAATTATATTTTTACATATATTAAAGAGAAATGAAAAATTGATATACCTAATGTTCTGAGTCAGTTTTATGTTATTGTCTTATATTTCATTTTTTCCTTCATTTTATTATTTTTTTTTATAAAATATGTCTCTTTTTCCATGTATCCAGATGCTCCCCCTCCTCCATATCCCTCCCAGTCAGCGTTCAGCCTCCACCTCTCCATCCTCCCTGCCCATCAGTCCCCTAAACTGGCAAGAAATCTCAAGTGGGTCAGCTCAACATGGCACATCCACTCCAGGCAAGATTTTAAAGCACAGATAGCTCAAAAATGGTTAGGTTTCTACCTTCATTTGTTCTATTATTAAAAAATTATTGAAAGAAAAGCAAAAGCAAAATTTTCAACAAAATTTTTACCTTTTTAACTGTCCAAAGCTAGGAATGCAGGCTTATATTTTCCTTTATGTGAGAGGTAACTGGAATTATAACAGTATTAGTTGAACAACTTTGAGATGCTGTTAAATTGGTTTTTTTATATGATGGAGATGTTTTATCTTCTTTTTCTAAAACTACAATTAAATTTGAACTAAGAACATTTATGTCTGCGAGACATCTGAAAGAGTTGAGTTTTGAGTGTGGAGGTGGCAGAAGCAGATGAGGTCACTCAGAACAGGGAATGTAAAGGATGTGTGCTGGAGACAAATGTTATCAAGTACAACAGAATGAAGAATGTTAGAAGAAAGAGATGTGTTTAGATGCATTATCCAGTATTCAGTTAGTTTCAGCTAAGAATGCTGATATTGTGGAAACCAAAGTTCCTCCAACTTGAGGTCTGAAGCTATTTTGGGAGCTGAGGAGTTTCTAGTCCCCCATCCTGAGAAGTTTCTAAACCCCCAAGGCCAAGCACCCAATGTCCTGGGTAATCAGAGGACAGAGGTAATCATGAGCCAGCCATAAAGCATCTTCTCCCCATCATAAGACAACCAATCAGCCAGCATCTTCCCACCTGACAGCGATAGTAAAGAAACTTCCTCTTGGCCCCTCACCTCCCAGCCTGCTAGTGGCATTTCTATGGTCTTTGTTTGATCTTTGTTTAAAAAGGCCCTGCATTTGAGTATGGGGGAGCTCACTTCTCCACTGGCACTGCAGTCAGGACCTGAGCTCAGCTGTACAGCTGTAATAAATCTTGCTTTGTATTTGCATTCAAGGAATTGGTGTGATTCTAGGGATCTTTCTGGGGTTACTGAGAGTGGGCAGTACAATGTATTTTATAAATAAAAAGAATGAAGGGTCCAAAAGATTAAAAAAATTACTGTGGGATTTAACAGTAACTATCAACTTTTCAATATTGACCAAGATACAATCACTGAAAAGACATGCTTGGGAGCATATCTGTGAGACATTTCTAGGCTAAGTTAACAGAAATGGTTTGGTCCTCACTAATTGTAGGCTGAATTGCCCCATCGGCAAATGTCCTAGACGGAATAAAAAGTATGCCAAACACAGGATCTCATTGCTCTCTTCTTCCTGACGATAGACACCCTTTGGCCTGCTGCCTCAGGTTCTGTGGCTGTGATTTTTCCCACCATGATCCCTCACACTGGTGATTTTTTTTTTTAAAGACAACTTAATTTCTTATGAAGAGCAATTGTCTGTATCTATTTATGGAAAGGTAAAGTACCCAGTCTACTGACCCTTTTCTATTCCACTTAGGCCTGATGTCCAGACTTGTACTGTCTTTATCCAGATACCATGATGATTTTTGAGGTGCCCTTTGCTATGGCATGCTTTATGAAGAGGTGTGCTTTTAAGGAAAACAGATGGTACAGCCACTCTAAAATGATTGTAAGAGGCAGACATCTATTTATATGTGTGTTTTTTATTCTCGTTACCTTTTCTAGCATCCTAGACCTTGTTTTCTTCTAAATCAGTGCATTGCTGTATTTTATATGTATCGACACAGACACAAATTAGTCTGCGTTACCTTCTATCTTTCAAAAGTTTTCAACCAATTCTTATAGACTTAAAACATGGATTGTAAGACTGATTAATGATTCATGCACTGGAAGAGAATGGCTGAAATTTATCATATATTTTCCCTAAAGAACAAACCCTGACATGTTGACAATTACAGTTGTATACCATATTTAACACTGACACAGAATAGAGAGCACATTATAGCAGCCATTTGTTTATCGTTTTGAAATACTGACATGCATATTGTTAGAAGGCTTGCCATGGAATAGCATGAAGGAAACAATACAGTCTGGGTATTGTATACCCTCCAGTGTCATGAATTTCCACCTTGTAATCCCCATGTAATACATATGTTGTGTGTGTAGTTTTGTCAATCTGTACAAGTTAGATTTCCTGAAGAAGGAACAGTCTTAAAATGCCTCACACAATATGCTGAAGTGGATTGTGCTGCTTTATTCCATTAGTCAAACATAAACAGAAGCATAGATTCCCACAGATGTGTTGTATACAGGAGGCTTTCTTTATTTTAATAGTTTGTTATAAAATTATGTAATAATATTGACTTATAAATGATTCAACTGATAAGTTTGAGGTGTACATCAGAATTTGTAGAATACCATGAAAATAAATAGACGGAGGAAGAACGTTCTATCTACTTGGTAAGAGTTGGATAATTGTGTCTATAAATTGTATTGGCATAGAAAGATTAGCCTGAGAATATGAAGGCTGTTACATGTATGTGAGTATTATACAGAATCAAGGCAACTCTCCCAAATCTATGAGATCTAGTTCTAATAGTATTTTACCATGAAGAAAGGAGTATACAAAATAGGAAATTTGGGATGGAAGTAATGATGGGGGAAGAAATGAATTGACCATGTTATGTTTAATCTTGTTAGGCAAACTACATTTACAATCAGTAGACGGAGGCATGTCTGGGTATGTGTGAGAGAACCTTCAAGAGAGAAATAACATGGGGAAAGGAGCTTCTTTGAATGTAGATGGTTCCAAGCCTGAGTTTGGGACTTTGAGGGGTTAAGAAAGAAAACAACCAGTCTAATACCAGGATCCCTACTCTTGTGTCTAGGCCATGGTGTCAACTGAGTTTCTTAACCAAGTCTACCACCTGGTTGAATGGGCCTGTCCCAATATTTAAGACCTTTTTGTCACAGAATCATTAACAACAATACAAAAACTCCCAAATATACTTAATACAGGCATTTGGAAGAATCAGTGGTGACCAGTGACTATAGTTCATAGCCATGACGTTAACTTCTTCTAATACAACTTAATCCTGCCCAGTAGATGAGATTCCCTGGATGGGAATTCATGACATTTAAATTCCTTTAGAAGCTACACCTCTAAGATCAGGAGAGTTCAAAGGAAGTTTTTGCCAAAGTAATTAGCATACAAAACTAGAATATTTTGTAGTAGCACCATTGAAATTTCTTCACATATTTTGGTAGAGGTGATGTTTTGAATCCAGGTTTAAAAAAATGAGGTAAAACTAAAATCTAAAAGTAAATCACTGCAGTGTTCTACTATTTGAGGATTAGATTGTAGGGTTTTTTTTTTTTTTGTCTCTTTTGGGGTGCCCAATCCCAACTCCAAATAAGTACACAGAGGTCTGTTGTTACTTATAAAGCATTGGTCTTATAACCTGGTTTATTCCTTATACCTCCTGTCTCTGGGATTTTACCTTTCTCTGTTTCTGTATATCCTTTCTTTTTTTCTTCCATCTCTAGCTGTGCGTCTGGGTGGTTGGCCACTCTCCTTTTCTTTCTTGTCCCCTGATCTCATTCTCTCTTTCTATTTATACTCTCTGCCTGCCAGCCACACCTATCCTTTCTGTGCCCAGCTACCTGCCATTTAGGTCTTTATTAGACTATTTACGTGTTTTAGAAAGGAAAAGTAACAGAGCTTCACAGAAATAAACAAAAGCAACATAAAAGAATGCAACACATCTCTGTATTATTAGAACAAATGTCCATGTATAAACAAATGAAGCAATATTAAAATGATATTCCACAACAGTAGATACAGGTTTATTCTTGAGAATGCACAAGACCTGTATAGGATGAAGCCACACAACCCTATCATGTGGTGGACGATGGTTATAAAGTCATATTTTTAACTTGGTAGCCATGAGCAATTGATTGGCTATTAGAAGAAGAAGAAGAAGAAGAAGAAGAAGAAGAAGAAGAAGAAGAAGAAGAAGAAGAAGAAGAAGAAGAAGAAGAAGAAGAAGAAGAAGAAGAGGAGGAGGAGTATGTTTTCCTCAAGATTGAAGTTCCCTAACGAGCTACCCATGGTGCAGTAGATAGCCTTATGCACATGCATTTAATGGCAGGCCTGAGGAGACTCACTAAATTGGAAGAGTGTTAGATGATTAGGGGAAGGATTCAAGTGGAGGGAATTGGGGAGTGGACTTTATTAGAAAATGTTTTATGCATGTCTGAAATTATCTAACAGTAAAAAAGTATGTGTCTTATTTATTTCTGTTTAAATATGACAAAAGATTAGAAAACCATATAAATATGAAGAATTGCAGCAATTCTGTTCTTTTTAATAGAAGTAGTTTGTACCTAAGCAGTGAAATTTGTAGTGAATATGCTTTTAAAACTTCAGTAAGAAATAAAAACAATTCAAACTGCTTCAAGGACATTCTTAAAATCTCCAGTTATGTGCTTTGGGTGTGTGCTCTGGGTATTATTGAAATATAGAATAGGATTTATACATTTTTATTTCTCTAAACAAACAATGGAACTATTTTCAGCTTTGGGAATTATATCTACTTTATTTATCCAAAATAGTAAGGCAAGAAGCTGACATTAATATGCTTCAAAACATTAACTGGATTGAAAGATTGTATTTGTTTAGTAGTTTTATCAGTTCCCCTAAGGAATGAGAAAAACAACTTGGATTTTTAGTATGCTCCTTACTCATATAAAATGCAGATAAATAGATCCTACTAGAGGACGTCACATACTGAAAACACAGTAATCATCTCTTGCTAGTAGTTACATCAATATTCTAAAGCTGTATTGTCAGATATTTCAGACAAAAATGTACATTATAGCATACATATATGTGCATATATTATTTATATCTTGTCCATTTCCAAATCTATTTCATATTTATTCAATTTACTGTGCTCTAAAAAATTCAAGATTCAGATATAAGCCAATTTTAGGTTTGGATTTACTGCATTCTAACAATGAAAATAACTTGATAGTTTATTTTGAATTAAAATGTATCAATATAAAAATTAGTAGAAAGGTTAAAAATTATTTTTATTTCTTCTAACCAGAGATAACTTTGGTTGGATTTTGAATATTACATCTGTTTCCTAAATTATATTGGTAATTTAGTGCTCAGGTTAGCCATGTACATCCCATAGCATTTTTCATTTTCAAATTTGTATGCATATTATATAGGTAAGATATTTTGGTATAATAATTTTGGTTTTTTTACTATTTAATTTTGTTTTATATACTTTATTATAAATACTTGAATATAAAGCATCATATATCAAAGTCTATAAAACTCAATGAACTTATATGCAGTTAGAACTGGCATTTGAAGTAGAAGCTGTTAGGCTTCATATTAAATCCTACACTTTTGCAATCAAATATTTTTTTGCACTTACCCATCATTAATAAAAACAATGATGACAGAATTAGAAAACAATCAGTTTCATATCCCCTTTTCCTAACTCACGTGAGTTACCTGACCAGTCTTCTCTCATCCCTTATATTTAGCCTTTCTTGTTTTCTTTATTTTATCTTATAGTGTATGCTCATGTATTTTGTTTACTATATAATTTTATTGTTTCTGGGAATCTGCATATGAGAGAGAAGATGAAGCTTATTCTGAGACTGTGTGAATTCACTTAATATAAATTCTAAATCTATCAATTTTATTTAGAGTAGTATTTATATCTATCTATCTATTACAATTTTTCTTTATCCATTCCTCTGTTGATGGCATCTAGGTTGATTCTGATTCTTTGCTATAGTGAATAAAGATGCAAAACTAGGGTAAAATTCGTAATTTAAAAACTAAGTTAAATTGTATTGATCTGCGTTTTGAATAGTCTTTTATGTTTCTAATTACAAAGCCAAGGAAGTTCACATATTCAACAATTTTTATAATGTGTTGACTCCTTAGTTCTAGTTGGTAATAACTAAGGAAGACAATGATCCCTATCTTCAAGTGGAATACAGTCTTGTGACAATAATGAATGATGACCATAATAAGAAGCAATGTTGTTACCAAACTGATTTTTGCTTGGAGAGAAAAAGTGAAGCATGTTTTTAGAAATCATAGAATAGTTTAGGGTTCACAGGGTAGGATGCAGTTGTTCACAGGATAGTGGAGAAATAGAAATATGGAATCAATGTGCTTCCATTATTATGAAACAGGTAGGTGATTCTTTCATAGAAATATTCACCAATTACCTACTTATTTACAATTCTTGATTGTATATTTTCTCACAATATTAAGAATTGTCTTTACAAATCTAATTTGAGTATGCATGATTCAAATACCTTAAACTTTTATTATTTTTTATAACCAACAGTATTGCCTTTATCTTTTCATGCCTACCAACCATTGTTGTACATTCAGGTCATTTCTGCTTTCGGGAGCAGGTGCTACAGATAGGTTTCCATTTGTGATGGTGTACACTCTGTCAGTGAATGCCGAATGTCCCCCAGGATCCAGAGCTCCTTCCTGGAAGGAATATTCAGAAACTGCTCTGCCTTACCATTAAGCTGAGTATGAGGAGGGGGACAATGTATTTACACTCTATAGAGGCTGCTTCCTCTTAATGGCTATTGTCTTTCTTTTTCTTTGAATTTGTCTTTGTGAGGTTTGTGTTTTAATGATGTCCTTTTTACCTTTTAAGATTATCTAAATTCATTGAGAATATCATACATACATACAATGCATTTTGATCATCTTTATAACGACTCCTTTCTCTAATAATTCTTATTACGCCCCTTCAACACTGTTGAGCAAACAAGCATGCGCATATATGTACACACGCACACACACATGCACACACACATACATACATATACACACATACACACACATGAACACACACATGCACACACGTGCACATAAACACATACACATGTGCACACACACATACACACACATGCACACACATGTGCATACACATACATGCACACACACATGCACATATACACACATGCACACAAATACACATGCACACACACTTATGCACACACATGCAGTTACACACATTTATTAATATCTCTCAGCCCCATTTGTGTTGCCTGCATGCTGATGCCTGTGTGGCCATCCTCTGGAGTGTTGATGACCTACTAGGGATCATATCCTTAGGAGAAAATGTTTGTCCCTCTCCCAGAAGCCATCAGCTGGCAGTAGGTGACAAGGGTTGAAGCTCCAGAGCTCTTCCTCTCGCTGTTCTATAATGTTACCTGGCTTGGTCTTACTAAGTCCTGTGCAGGCATCCACAGCAGCTGGGAGTTTATGAGTACAGGCTTTTAGTACATAGTACAATCTAGCCTTGAATTCCCAGAGATCTACCTGCCTCTGCCTCCAAAGTACTGGAATCATTCTTGCTCTTTGCCAGTTAGACTGAAGATAACATTTTAAAGAAGTTTTAATTTGCATTTTCCTGATGGCTAGATATGATGAACACGTGACAAGTTACTTCTTAGCCATTTGTAATTATTCTTCAGTGCACCATCTGTTCAGCACCATCACCCACTTTTGAGTTGTTTGTTTTGCCAGTGGTGTTTAGTTCTTTGTATATTTGAGTATAATTTTGGGGTTTTCTGTATTTTAGACATGAATCCTCCACCTCCCACCCCGTGCATGTGTGTGCCCGTGTGAGCATATATGTACATGGAATGATCAGAGGACTGTGTCAAGTGTTTTCCTCAATTTTTATCCAACTTGTTTTGAGATTGGGTCTCTCATTGAATATAGAGCTCACTGATTTGCTTATGTCAGCTGGCCAATGAGTTCCCAGAATCTTCCTGTCTCCTTTCTCCAGCACTGAACTTACAGATGTGCATTGTTGAGCCTAGCCGTTATGTGGTTCTGGAGCAACTTTACTAAGTTATCTTCCCAGACCACAAATAATTCTTTTGCCGCTTTGCTGGTCATTATTATTTTATTTTCCTCTGTGTGAAAGATAGTGGAAGATGAGAAGTATAAATTCGTGATTATCTTTTTAAACTATTGGTAAGTATTTCTCAAGTGTTATGTCAAGTCAAAGCTAACATTTGGCTAGCTGTTCAGTAACAAATTGCAATCTCAGTCCATTTCATGTTTCTTGTCCCACTCTGTGCTGCTGTGCTGTGCCAACTCCTGATTCTGTGAATCTGTGCAATTTGCATTATTGGGTTCTTAGTACCCAGTGACAGCATTAGAAGCAAATATCACATTAATCATTTAATTACTTTGTCGCTGAGTTCTCTACTACTGTTTCCATAGTTAAACTTAACTGTTAGAACAAAATTTTGTTTTCTACAGTGGTTTCTTTGCATCCCAATGTTACATTTGTACAGAAAGGCCTCTCTGTACCAGTAGATCACACCCATGGATAGTAATTGTAGTTGAACTGCAATTAAGAATGACTTGTAAGTGTCGGTCATGAAGATTTTAAGAGAACCTCCTTAGTTATTACTGATCTCATCTTGGAAAATTTTGAAGTGTAAAGTTCTCATGTTGCTATCAAGTATCATTTTCTTTTCTCGTTCTTCCCTCCTTTCTTTTCTCTTTGTTTATTTTCTATCCTTGTGTGTGTGTGTCTGTGCCAAAGTAACCATATGTTGGACAGGAGACAACTTGGGATTGGTTCTCTCCTTCTTCTGTATGGGTTCCAGGATGTGAATCAGGTCATAGAGGCTTTACAGTCAGTGCCCTTATCTGCTGAGCCATCTCATCAGACCTTATTTAAACATTTAAAAATAGAAGGTTCATTCTTTTTAAATTTTTAGCTGTGTAAGCTGTACTTGTTCCCGCTTCTTTCTCCAATCCCTCCATATCACTTTTCTCACTCCCCTTGTAATTCATGTCCTCTTTTCTTTGAATTATTATTGTTCTACACACGCACATGCTCTCTGTCTCTGTCTCTCTCACACACACACAATCTTTCACACACACACACACTCTCACACACACACTTTCACACACACACACACTCTCTCTCTCTCTCTCTCTCTCTCTCTCTCTCTCTCTCTCTCTCTCTCACACACACACACACACACACACACACACACACACATCCTGCTAAGCCATTTAGTGTTGTTCATATGTACATGTTTATAGAGCTGACCATTTATTCTTTATTAAGACTTTTAATGATGAAATTTATGTCGTTCTATGCCATTCTTCTTTCTCTGTGTATAGTATGCTGTTTACCCTTTACGCTGTACATTTAATCTTATTTCTAACTGTATCCCAATGTACAATACTGAGAGTGAGATAAAGATGTCTTCTCATAATTTTTAAATAAATGTGTAAATGTTAAACATTAAAGCCATATGTTTCACTTAAGAAAATACTATTCATTCTAATGTAATCAACTTATGGGTGAATGTCAGTTGGCAGTGGGCTTGTTTTTCCTTTAAGAACATGCTTTTACAACAGTTTTCATTACGTTTTTCTACTTTTTAAGTCATGAATAAAGGGTTAGTTTGTCAAAGCAAAGGAGAAAAGAGTAAGACTGGTTACAAAGATGTATCCTATCAAGAAAAAAGATACACTTGATGTCCTTTATAGTCATCAGATTTCCTCATTTCTACTTACAGCCTTGAGAACAGTTACAGAACAGGGTTATAGAGTGGTAGATGGTGTGCTGGCCAAATTCAACAGTTTTTCCCAGGCTTTGGTTTCTACATTACCATGTGAAAATGGAAGTATTTGTCCTAATCCCATGAAACTTTTATTATAAGTGATATCTCAGGGTTTTTAGATACAAACACATTTGGGTTGAGACAAATCTGTAGTGGTACTGTTGCCACAGAATCCATTTATCTACATAAGATGATACACTTGTTTTATTACCTGTCAGGACTTCCAATTCACACTAATGAGCAGACTGAAAATATCACTCATGACATTTTTGGCAAAATTGTTTCTTCACAGAACATGAGTCCTTTCTAAAACAAGAACACTTTCATGTGGATTTATCTAGGAGAAAGTGGAAAACTTCAGATTTATTTTATAATATGTGAAATGTTTTAAACTGTTAAATTATTTAAACCTGTTTTTGTTCTTCTGCATTTGCTTTGTAGAATCAATATACTAATTTTAAGTGCTGCAGCTGTCACAGTTGACCTAGTTATTTATCACCTTTCATCTTTCACCTTCTTTACTTATTTGTTATAAATACAATGGTAAAAGAGAAGTAACTATACGTTTTTATGGTGTGCTGGTGTCTGTCTTGCACTCTTGGAGGCTGGTCCCCTAGGCAGGGATAACGTTGGAAATAGAAAATTGGTTGCAAAACTTAAAATGTGAATTTGTTGGAATTGATGAGTATGATTCTGTTCTTTAGATTTTCTAGTTAAAGCATTTGTGTTATTAAGGTATTTTTATTTTTCAAATTCTACACTTATTGTATTAACTAAATATTCTAGACATCACAATTAGTGACATGAATTAATACAATTTAACATATTTTAAAATTTTCTCATTATTTTAAGACTGAACTACTTTGTACTGGAGTAGGGCTTATAATAGATACTTGCTATTAGAATTCAAGTGCTGACTATTTGTTGTCACATTTTCTTTTCATCTGATACAGTCTATTCATAGTTCTGCTTAAAAATATTTTGTTCTATAACTAAAGATATGTAAACCATAGCAACTCTTGTATTTTGAAAATGATAGCTGTCTTAGAAATTATATATGCATAAATATATCATATATACATATAATATTCCTGATAAATCAAAGATTTAAAAATACAAATTATTTTGAGAGGCTGTTAACTTTTTTTTTATCATTTGAGAAAAAATGTTGAGGCCATGGTTTTCCCCCACTGCCTTCTGTGTACACACAACTAGAAGTTGAGAAGTTTAGAAAAAAGCCATTGTGTTTAGGGACAAAGTGAGTCAAGTACCAATCTGAATTCTGTTAGCCAGACTGGTCTTCGTTCTAGATGTGCAGCGGCCTGAGATGCTGGATGTATAAATTGGAAAGGAAACTAACATTTAGCTAAGTAAATGGAAAATTAAGTTGAGTATTAAATCTTGACATTCCTAAATAGTTCTGACATAAGAAATGAGTTGTGTTGATAATATTACCAGTAGTGCAACACCAACACGGACTAATTTTGTTCCAGGTACTAGTTCATATACATCCTAGAAACTTTCTCAATCTTCAGGAAGGTTGTGCAGAAATTTTGTGTAGTAGATATCATTACTTGTAGTGTCTTATTGTCTTAGAGCTTCAAAGAGCAAATATTTGTCTGCAGTCACTGTAGATAAAAAAAAAAAAAAACATTTGTAAAATTGGAGCTATGATGTATTTGAATTTAAAACATAGGTTCACCTCATCAGCCTTCTGTTTCATTGTTAAACATACTCAAACACTAATTTTATTTGGGTGTCCATAGATACTGATGTTAAGTGGAATAAGCTCCCTTGGATGGTAAGGCAAGAAGGATTATTTTGCATTGGCATATTTTAACTCTATCACTAACTAAATTATTGAAGAGCTTCTGTACCCTGTTATATTTAAAAGTACCTAGATATTGACTACAGTTCTTCCAGGTTTGTATATTATAACAGAATCCTCGTTTGAGCCTTTGGGTCAGGGTAAAGTAGCAAGTCTATGCCATTTTCTAGGTAACAAGGATATTTGGTTAGTATATATTGGGGTGATTTTAAATGTTTTTGGAATGTGCCTGTGTCTCTTAATAAATAACTTTGGCCTTAAGTTCACCTCAAAAAATAACCCTTATTATTCATCTACATCAACACTCTCATGAGATCACTTTTAGGCCTCCCCATATTTTAAAAATTTAATGCTGGCATTGATTTGTTCATATATATACATATACTTGAAAAAAGCATATATATACTTGAAATTATTGTATAATTACATCATCCCATCATTTCCTCCCTTACATGTATACCTTTGCCTCTCAAATTTATGACCTCATTTTGTTTTTGTGTGTGTGTGTGTGTGTGTGTGTGTGTGTGTGTGTGTGTGTGTGTGTGTGTGTGTGTAGGGGTTCTTAAATATATAATATAGCCTCCTAAGCCCTAGAATAGTATTACACATATATGATTTTTGGCCTGATCACTTGCAATTGCATTCCTTAGGACTCTTCTCTAAGACCGCTATGCTGTATATAGTCAGCATATTTTCTGACTGATCTCTGACCAACCTTTAGGTAGGAATGTGGGCTAGTTAGAGTTCACTGTTGTCTCTTGTTCATTCCATGGGCCATGCTCTAGGGACTGGAGTTTCGGGGCTACTTTAACTGCACTTTCCCCTGTCACACTGTCACGACACTCACTACATCATTTGAGTGACCCATATACTCCTCTTTCTCTCTCGCAGCTACAATCCAACTACACAACAGATCCAACTACACCACAAATCCAACTACACAACAGATCCAACTACACCACAGATCCAACTACACCACAGATCCAACTACACAACAGATCCAACTACACCACAGATCCAACTACACCACAGATCCAACTACACCACAGATCCAACTACACAAAAGAAGTTGTCTGTTCCATGTTGAAAGAAAGCAAATCAAATTAATGTCCTGCTGTTGCCATGAACTTGTGACTATACTTTGTTTTTTTTTTTTTTTGTTGTTGTTTTTTTTTAAATCCTTCCTCGTCCTCAAACAGTTCTTGAGTAGACTGTAGCTTCTGCCAAAATTAACTCCTCCTAAACTTGAGTCAGGAAGGGAACAAACTGATCAAAAAAGAGACTGGGATAACCTCAGACCAAGACTGTGACTGTTGACCTTTGTAGCTCAGTGGCAGGAGGAAGAAGCAGAAGATTAAAGGAGCCTGTGAAATGAAAATGCATGGTTAAATGTCACCTACAGGTAATTTATTACATGAGAGCTAATCACAGTCATTACTACTATTGATGTTTAAAAACAATAAATCTAGAGTGTGATGATACATGCTTACAATTCTCCATTCTCAGGAAGCTGAGGGAGGACACCGTGAGTTCATGGCCATCCTGGGCTAGGTGGTAATACCTGTGTCCATCAATAAACCAGTCAATAAGTGATGGCATCAGATCAGAATGGTATGTTTGAATCTTTCCCCTTCAGTAATGAGAAGCACTGAGAGTCAATTTCAGCATTGAACAGCTCAGAAGAAATTCAGTTCTCAACCTCATTCACCTTCTCAAATGACTAGAATAATTAACTTACTTTCGTAAATATAAGATTCAGGTTTATTATGCTTTAATCAAAGCATAGAGTACAACATGTACAATTCTGCCTCAGATGTGAGCTAGAAAAAGCCTAAATGCCACTACTGCCAATTTAGTGAAAGCTGAAAGGAGGCAGCATTAACAGTGTGTCCACAGAGAATTCTCTACTCCTTGAGACCCAGTGACTGTTCTTGTAATACCTCATAATTATCAAATTTACATACAAATTATGAGAAAATATTTTCTGTATCAACTTATGAGCCAGATAGTGACATTACTAAGTTTAAAATTTTTTCAAAAGATTGTACAAAATTTTCCAAAATTCAACTGACTAAAATTATTAATTTTGACTAATTTTCATGGTAATTTGTATTACTTATAGTTCCATTACTGTTATATAAATATATATATACATATATATATACAAATATATATACATATATATTTATTCTGAAATTAAAGAACACATGAATTTCATATTATTCAAGCATTCAGTCCATTGTATGTACTTTGAGGAATTTTTTGTTTTTTGACTTATGTCTCATTCCACCACCCTCTGTTTTTTTTATATGATCATTTTATTTTATTATTTTTAACAAAAAATATCCTTTTTAATCCATGTACCCCTGACTCCCCTCCTTTCCCTCCTGCCAGTCCCTTCCAATCAGCCTTCAGCCTCCCCTCTCCTCATCTATCCATCCCCTTCCCCAAAAGGGCAAGAAGTCCCACAATGCATCAGCTCAGCATGGCACATCCACTCAAGGCAAGTCCAATTTCCTCATCCCAAAATCCAAACTTGGTTAGGTGTTTCTCTGCAGCAAATGGACTCCAATTGGTATAGTGTAGAAGAGAGAAATTAGAAAATTTTAATAGGAGATAAAAGTAGGGTTGCATACAGGACCTTTATAGATGCTTATGTTTCTGATTTCCATTATATAGGCAGGTTCTATTGTGGTTAATTTATTATTTAAGTTTCACATAAAATATAATGTTTAAAAGTAATGTATTATTGATTTCCTTTATGTGATGAGGCAGTTTTACTCAAATGAAAAACAAACATTAAATGTTCTCTTTCAATTTGAAAAGAAACATCTGATAAGAATATGCCTAGTTTAAAAGCTACCGGCACTAAATTGTTACAAGGTCAGGGAAAGTCCACTTTCTTCAATGGACTGGGACTTGGTCTATGGACCACACTCCAGAGCACCACAGATAATACCCAGCAATAGTTGGCAGCACAAACTGATCTTGTGATTTTTTATTTTGTTTTATATTTTGTTTTTAAAGATGGTGAGTGAATATGAAGTTGGGGGAGTAGGGAAGGCTCAGAGAGGATTTAAGGAGAGGAATATATATATAAGCATATATATATATATATATATATATATATATATATGCAACAAAATATAAGCAACAGCTTATACTGGAGAGGATGTGGAGCAAGGGGAATTCTCCACATTGTTGGTGGGAGTGCAAACTTGTACAGCCACTTTGGAATTTAGTGTGGCAGTTTCTCAGAATAGTGGGAATCAGTCTATCATAAGACCTTGCTATACTGCTCTTGACATATACCCAAAGGATGCTCAAGACCACTTGCTCAACTATGTTCATAGCAGCTTCATTTGTAATATCCAGAACCTGGAAACAATCTAACTATCCTTCACCTGATGATAAAGAAGTTGTGGAACATTTACCTAATAGAGCATTATTCAACTATTAAATTAAGGACACCAGAAAATTTGAAGGCAAATGGATAGAACTAGAAAAAACATCCTGAGTGAGGTAGTAACCCAGACACAGGAGAACAAACATAGTATGTACTCACTAGTAGGTGGATATTTGCTTTAAAATAAAAGATAACTGTGTTACTATCCACAGACCCAGAGTAGGTAACAAAGAAGTCTCATGGGAATGCCTGGATTCATGGGAAGGGGAAATAAAAGATATTTTATAAGTGTACTGAGGACAGGTGGGGATGGGAACATTAGCAATCAGGTGGGAAGAGGGAGGGAATACTTAAAGAGACTACTGAAAAGGGGGAATTTCAGGGTTAGATAAAAAGCTGGCCCAAAGGAAGCTCCCAGAGATCTACAAGGATGACCTCAGCTTAGACACCTAGCAATAGTCAGGAAGTAGCCCAAACTGGACATCTCTTGTGACCAGAGTGGTGCCTAGCCCACTTGGCATCAGAGAAGCTTCATCCATCAAGTCATGGAAGCAGGTACAGATACATAGTCAGACTTTAGGTAGAGTTTGGGAAATCTTGCAGAACAGCGAGAAAGGATTGTAGGAGCTGTAGGAGTCAAAGACACCACAAGAAAACCCGGTCAACAGTTGCCTACTCTTGGAGGGCCCAGCTCCTTTTCCCTATGGTGATGGTTCCCCAGTAGCTGTTCTTGATTCAGTGAGCTCCCCAGAGCTCTAGACAGCCATAACTGTTGGAATTTTCCTAATAATCTTTATCCCCTTGCTCATACAGACTCTCCTTCCCTCCTCTCATCCAGACCAGGAGCTCAACCCAGTGCTCAGCCATGGATCTCTGCCTGCACTTCTAATCTTTGTTGGATGTAGGTTCTGTGATGACACTTAGGGTGCTAACTCATTTGATTATAGGGGAAGTCCTGTTTAAGCACCCCCTCTACCACTGTTTGGAGACTTGGCCAGAGACATCCTGTGAGTTCCCTGGGACCAGACTGTGTTCCTGTGCATGGGCTGCCGCCTTGGAGCCCATTCCCTACAGAAGAACACGTAACCCAGTCTTTACTTTGGGATGAGGAAATTGGACTTGCCCGGAGTAGATGTACCACGCTGAGCTGACCCATCTTGAGACTTCTTGCCCTTTTGGAGGAGGGGATGGCTGGATGGGGAGGGGTGAGGCTGAAGGCTGACTGGGAGGGATTAGGAGGGGGGAAGGGAGGGGAGCAAGGGGATACATAGATAAAAATGACATTTTTTAATAAAAAAATTAATGAAAGTAAAAAAAGAAAACCCACAGAATCAACTATCCTGGGCTCATAGTGGCTCACAGAGAATGAACTGACAACCAGGGAGCCTGCATGAGCCTGACCTAGGCACTCTGCATGTAAGTTATTGTTGTGTAGCTTGAACTTCTTGCTGGACTCCTAAGAGTGGGAACAGGCTGTCTGTAACTCTTTTACTGGCTTTTGGTCCCTACTTCTCAAACTGGGCTACCTTGCCCAGATTTAATACATGGGAAAGTGTTTAGTCTTATTACAACTTGGCATGCCATGTCTTGCTGATAGGCATGAGAGACTTTCCCTTTCCTACAGAAATGGAGGGTTGGAGTAGGGAGTGGGGTGTGGGAAGGGATTGGAGGAGAGGAGGGCAGGGAAACTGCTGCTGGGATGGTACATAGATAGATAGATAGATAGATAGATAGATAGATAGATAGATAGATAGAGGGATTGGAGGAGAGGAGGGCAGGGAAACTGCTGCTGGGATGGTACATAGATAGATAGATAGATAGATAGATAGATAGATAGATAGATAGATAGATAGATAGATGAATGAATGAATGAATGAAAAAAATCTGAGGATAAATAAATAAATAAATAAATTGAAAAAGATCTGAGTAACATTAAAAGTACCCTAAAATTTGGTTTGTGTGTGTGTGTGTGTGTGTGTGTGTGTGTGTGTGTGTGAGAGAGAGAGAGAGAGAGAGAGAGAGAGAGAGAGAGAGAGAGAGAGAGAGAGAGAGAGAGAATGTATATAACAATGATTAATGGAGAATAGGTCATAGGTTTTAGAAGAATTGGGAGAAAATAGGAGAAATTATAGGGAGGGGAAGGAGAGGTCTAAAAGATTTGAATGAAATATTGTATGAAATTCTAAAATAAAAAAATAAAATTGGGAAGCAACCAAGAAATAAAACTAAAATATCTTGTATGGAATTCTCAAAGAATAAACACAAATATTATTTAAAAATAATATAATAAAAAATCACTGAGAGGCAAATGATGTGGAGAGTGCTAGACTATTTTTTCATAATCCGACTCTTTCTCTGCATATATAACTTTGCAGTATATGCAAACACAATTTGTTCCTTGGAAAACAAAATACTACTTGTAGAATCTTAAGGGCTCTCAAAAAAAAATCTTCAAATTCTCACATTTTAATTTATGTAAATAAAGCAAGATTTTATGTGAGGGAAAAAAACCTTGTGATTGACCTTCTGTAGGATGCTGGCAGACCATTAGGGCCTCACACATGCTAGTAAGTATGTACTATAGCGATGAACTATTCCCTTCTTCTCCCATTCATTTGAAAGGGTTGAGCAGGTGTTGCACGAATAAAGGAAACTCAGGAACAGATCTCTGAGAAAGTCAGAGATATTAGAGAGAGTAAACACCACAGTCAGATCTCACCCAGCTGTCTTCCATTCCTCAGCCTGACTTCTCCTGGCTTCTTCTGACCTTCTATTTTTCCACACCTACCTCAAATACTCTCTTTGCTCAGTTAAGGTGTGGCCCCACCCCTGCCTGCCTGGGAGCCTGGAACTCATTCTGTAAACTAAGATGACCTCAAACTCAGATTGGATTAAGGGCATAGGTCACCTGTGCTGGGATTAGAGGTGTGAGTTTCCACTGTCTGATCCTCCTAGACTGTGGGTGGAACACTCTGATATCTCCAAAACTTTTGAATCTTTTATTATATCCGCACAAGCAGGGACTTGAAGCAGCAGAGGCTCAGCAATGATCTCTGGGCTCAGAAAGTGTCTTTGTTACAGGGCTTATTTGGGATTAATGAATAATGAAAATAACCTTTTCACCGGGATAAAGATAATAGAACAAATGAAACTTTAAAAAATAATAATTAGTTTTACCTTAGTGGAACCTAGACAATTTAAGAATAATCCGTGGCTCATTCCTGGGGAACACTAATTCTCCCCTCTCTCTGCAGCTGTTGATTTTCTCTAACTCTTTTGGTGGGAAGCTCTGTGAGATTTCCTCTGTCCACACTGGCATGTCATCTGCTGTTATTGTTGGAGCTCATGGGTGACCTTTCCCTCCCAGGTATAGCAGCACAGGTTCAGACTCCGCAGGCTTCCTGAGCTTACAATTGTTCTGTCTCCTCTCCTGTGATATTCCTGAGTCTTAGGTGTAGAAGTTGTATTGTAGGTGGGTCAACTAGGGCTGGGCACACTACAGTCACTTTTCTGTGTCTTGACAGGTTGTAGATTTGTGTGATGGTCTTAGTTATGAAAGGAGAGACCCACACTTTCTGTGTGTATAGGATCAGCATTTTGAGCGCAGTTATGAATTATACTGGTTTATAATAGTGGCAATAGTAGGTTGTCCTCTGAAGATTCATAACTTCACTAGCCAATACATTTATAGATCATGTCATTTAATTAGAATGGTAGCAAAACTGAATCATCTTGTATGGTGGTGACAAAACTTGAAAGAGTTACTATATGAAACAAATACATCCTGCCATTTAATAAGTCAATGGTTTCATTATTATCATTCCCATTTTTATTTGTGTATTATAATCTTTTTAATTGGCTACACATTTGGAAATTCATGAGTATATGTTAATATTTTGGAATGTAAAGATATATTGATACATGTTGACGTGGAGATATATATATATATATATATATATGCATGTGTAAAATCAATGAGATTTTTTAATTATAAAAAACCTTAAATACTCTCAATTTTATAATATTTTCCAATGTTAAATGTTATATAGTTTTATTCTTTTAAATATAGAATGTTTTACCAAATATCAAAGTGTTTAACAATTTTGCCCTAGGCTTTTAAAGTTCTTAATGTACATCTCTTCATCTCTTTTATTTTACAAGTTTAATGTGTTTCTTTTATAAACGAGAATTTTCTATACAAATTTGTTATTTGATATGTTTCTAAATCTTCCACTGTAGTTGCCACATGAAAATGGAAATATAGGTTTAGATTTTTTTTGGGAGATTGTGCTTGAAACAATATTTTATCATTTTAGGTTATATTTTTGAATTAAGCAAATAAAATTATAAATTAGTAGAATATTTAAATTTCTATTTAAAATTAAAAGGATCAATATCTTAAAAATCCAGTGATATCTTTTTTTATATTCTTTATATTGATTCAATTATTATATTATTATAAGAATTTATAAATAATGGGGAACTAAAATAATGGATAATGTGTATAGAATTGATATTTCCTAATGCTTGGGGAAAATATCCTTTCTACATTTTCTTCTACATATCTAGCTGTCTACTCATCCATTTCTATTTTTCTGCTAAATATGTTTGAGCAATTCTTGGTTTATAGTACATATTTAAGAAAATGAGATGAACATTTATGTGAGTAAATGATAATGCTTGTTCTTGTGAGTCATTCTACATATATTGTCTCTCTCTCTCTCTCTCTCTCTGTGTGTGTGTGTGTATGTGTGTGTGTGTGTGTGTGTGTGTGTGCACCTGTGTATAGGTGAGCATGCTCCCATGCTTATAGAGGGTAGCAATCAACCTCAAGTGTTGTTTTTGGAGGGCATCCATATTATTTTTTGAGAAGAGATCTCTCACTGGGATTCTGGCTTGCTGTCTGGGCAAGGCTGGCTTCTCAGCAAGCCAAAGTATGACCTAACTATACTTCTTCTGGGATTGTACTCATGTGCAAACTGCTGTGTCACTTTTTCTGAGTATGCAAAGGATCTGAACTCATATCATCATGCTTACACGTTATACATATTTCTTCAATTGAGATATCACTCAGCCTTTGTCATCATGATTAGTAGCATTTTCAGTTATAGACTATAAATGTTGCTTTCTGGTCTCCATTATTTCATCAGTGTGTTATGGATATAGGAGCTGGCATTGTTTGAACATTGTTTGTCCTACATATGGCCATGCTGCCCACAGATCTTGTCTCACTGCCTCTTCATTTTCTTATTCTGTAGCATACTTCCTTCCACAGAATTTTTGCTGATGCATATTAATCACAGCCTTATAACAGACTCTGGTTGTAATGGTCCAGTAAATGTGTTACATTATAGACCGTAAAGGCTGGATTTTGCTTGCGTTCTTAGTGTATTTATGGACAAAGACTCAAGATCACGAGAAAGTCATTATATTGATACATGTAAAGCAGAGAATAACACCAGCAATTGCATTTATATCAGTGAATATCCACAAAACTCATGGTCCTATTGATTTTTTCGCCATTTTCATGAAAATGTTTTGCTCCCTTCTGTTTTGAAATTATAGCTTTTACCCAACTGTTCTGATTCTTTTTCATGGCAGCAGAAAACTAAACAGTACCAAATACATGATAAGATTTTGGTAAAATTTAATAAACCTAAAAATATAGCTAATAAAGTGCTATTATTGCTATGTATGTCAAAGTTTAATGGTTATTTTAAATATGGAATTTTTTCATAAAATGGATGAATGATTTTTACATATTATAGATTGAAGAACAATTCATTGTTTCAGTAAAGAGATTTTGTTGTTTGTAAATATCCATGTGAACATAAATATTTTTATTTTAACCTCTTTTAAAAAGACCAGTTTGTATAATATTCCTTATTGAAGCAGGCTTCTTCTGGTTGCTGCTGTCTTTCATGAGAACATTTCACCTATCTTTTCTTATTTCTATTATAAGTTTAAAGATAGCAAAGGAAGAGAACCAGCTTCCTCCCTGCACATAGCCTTGCACTGTCAGAAATGTCACAGGTTAATGGCACAGCCCAGCTCCATTTATCTTGTTCTGACAACTCATCCAACCTAGTAAAATCTAACAAAAACATTCCTCCTGGACCAGGGACAGTCTCTGCTTCCTCTCCCTTACTGTGGTGTCTGGGGGAATGTTTGCTGGCCCGAAACTTTCCAGGGGAATTCTACTTCAGATTTCCTCAGCACTCCACACCAAGGATAAGGTGTTCTAGAATTTCAAAATTATTTATCAATAGTAGGTTAACAGAGCATTCTTTACTTCAGCTAAGCTGAAGGTCATGCAAAAGAAGTAAAGGTGTTTGCAGTTTTTATATTTCAGGAGATTTTCATGATTTAAGAATATATTTTTAATTCTTTGATTAAATTTAATTGTTTGTTAAAGAAGTTCATTTTAATGTCAGGATTGCTGTAGAATCTTGTAAACTTTATCTAGGTCACTTGGTAAATTTGTTCTAGTAGCTCAGGGACATATCCTTACTGTTTAGATAAATTTTCACCAACTTAGGTTCCTTCAATTTCTTGTTCTGAATTTGATACTAAGCAATATACAAAAATGGTGTCTTTGCAGTAATTTTCTTTGGTTTTGATGACCAGGATTGATAAGACCTATATCCTCTACTGACATGAAAAAATCAACCCCAACAATTGGAAAACATTTTGGATGTAAGGGATGATATCTGCATTCATGTAGGTGTATATGTGTTGCTACTATTATTAAGAAAATTTTATATATTTAAAATAAATGTAAGGTTGTAATTCACATGATGTTTTTCTTCTATGAATAGCAACCCCCTGGCATTTCTCTTCTTGTCTGAAATCATTACTAACAATATGGCTGGTCTCACAGTTGGTCATTTACTTTTATATACACACCGTGTTGTTTTTCGCTTTTCAAACACTGCACTGGTTTCCATGTTGTTTCCCTCTGTGTGTGCATGAGTTCAGGATGATAACACAAGCAAGCTGATTTTCATTTTGAATGTCTCATTTAGCAAAATATCTTATTTAAATCTGTATTATAACCGACTTAATTGGATATTTTTGTTTTTGATCCACTAATCTTGTGGAGAAAGCTAATATTTGTTTCTGAAGTGTCTCAGATTATTTTATTTCTTTCTAGTATGGGTTTCACATTAATGCTCTAAAAGATGTATAAACGCAATTGTAGTTTAAGTGTTTTCTTAAATAATAACATGTTAATGGAATTATATTTGTATTAATTAAAATATTGAGGAATAAAACATTAGACCAACAGAGCCAAACTTAAATATAGTTTACAATTATTTGTTTAAGAATGAGACTGTTTTCTTTTCATATAATAGGTATACTGCCTTATATAATAGAGAATTATAAGAAAAGAGTTAAAATTATTTTACAATCCCTATTACAGCAGATTTAAAAAATATTTTGCTGAATTCTTTTAATTTTTTATTAGTTTTTGGAGAATTTTGACCAGTTTCTCCCTTCCACAATCTCCCTTCACTGATCCACTGTTGCTCTGTTTCTTCTCTGAGATCATTGGTGTAGTGCTTCACAAGGGTGGAGAGAGTAGAAGCAGAGATCAAAGTCTTCACAGCTGTGGCTGCAATGGAGATATACCTCCGGATATGACTTCAGTGAATCAGCTCAACGTTATTCCAGAATATAGGAAATACATACGTTTAGGAAGCCTAGGGACAAGCTCTAATTTGCATTAAGTGGTGCAGCCCTATCATAAGGCTTTGTATGTGGCAGCAGAGTCCTATGGCAAAGCTCCCGCCACAACTCTTAGTTACCATTTGTGAAGCAAGGAGGCTTCCAGCAAGAAACAATGCCAGGGGTCACACTCCATCAAACATCCAGGCTTAGAGACAGCTTTTAGATAAGGTCAGTCTTTAGGACTAGAGACATTCTCCAGATAAAGGCAGTTAGAGAGCAGGAAATCTCACTGGGAAGGGAGTCAGTCCTTCATGTTTCTGAGTTTGGAGAGAGCTGCCAGGCAATGTAGACTGCAACCAGGACAAGCAAGGCTTCCCAACATTCCACTTGTTTCCCAGCCAACTTTGTGACTTAGTGTTGATTTTAAAAGTCCTTGAAGACCAATATGTAATGCCCAAATACTTTGAATGTGCCATCTTCACTTGAGTATCATTGACTGTTAGGGAATGCTGTCTCTTTCTCACAATAGCTAATATGCTAGTGGGTAGGACTGTGTGCCCAACTTCCCTCTCCACGGTACTATTTGGTCTGACTTACCTTTGCACAAATTTTATATATTTTTAAACATTCTTTTATTTATTCTTTGTGTCTCTCCCATCATGCATCTTGATCTCATTTATTTTCCTTTCTCTTTGTATCTACCCTCTGCCCTTGCAACCTCCCCTCCAAATAAAATAAAATAAAATAAAATAAAATAAAATAAAATAAAATAAAATAAAACAAAATAAAATAAAATATAAAATAATTTTAAGAAAAAGAGTGGAAAAGCAATCCTTTCATAGTAGTTGTAGAGTGACACAGTCACACAATAAACCCTTCAATCGGTATATCTTTACTTGCAAGTGTTCATTGCAGAGTCATTGATTTGGTTTGAGGCCTTTGGTTTCTAATACAATATCAATGTTGGACCCTCACTGAGAATCCTCTTAGATATCTTGTTGCCTTGTTTCTTGGATATCCTGCAGCTTTGGGTCTTCAGGACTTGTCCCTTCATGTTTCACTGGTTTTTATATGTGTTGTCACTACTACTGTGAGTTCAAATATGTAGCTTTTCTGCTGTGTTCAGAGGATAATGTTTCCTTGTAGTTATCTACAACCTTTGGCTTTAACAGCCCCCCCCCACATTCTGCAATTAATTTTGACCCTTAGGAGGGAGGGTATAGTCTATGTGTTCCATTTAAGTGTAAGTATTATGCAGTCTTTTATTCCTGGTACTGTAGCCAGTTCTGGGTCATGGTGTTACTCATCATATACTACAACTCTAAGATGATTGATGATGAGGGATGAGAGATGTATTTATTTATTGGTATTGTGATAAGTCACTATAAATCAGTTTAAAAGTGTGTACATTTAGAAGATTAATAGTAATATGTCCTCTCTTATGGCCTTCACTTGTCTAAATCTTGATTCTTGGTCCAGTAAAGGTGACAGGCATAGGTTTCTTCTTGTGGAATGGGACTTAAGCACAATCAGAAAGTGGTTGGTTGCTCCCTTGATGTTTATGCTGCCTTTGCACCATTGGACATGTCTTGCCAGGCCAGACCAGTCACTATTGGCATTTGTAGGATTCATACCTGAGTGTGATTGATAATTATTTCCTTCTCTGGTAGCTTGCATAGCATCTTTCAGCACTATGAATCTATTCGGTAGGTATGAAGCTTCAAGATCCAGACCAACTTTGTCTCTGTCGTGTTCTATTATTCAAATATGTTGTGGCTTTAGCTTTAGGATCTTATGTTCAAGTTCTGAAGGATAACCAAGAGCAGTACAAAGAGCCTCTCATGTTTGGATGACTGTATGAAAAATCACTGACCAACAACTCAGTAAGAAGTACATTATTACTGGCATTGGGCTTTTTAAGTTAGCTCTTAGTATGTATTAGTGGGATTGTCTTCCTATAATCAAATCCATTTGTTTTTGTATGATGCATTTAACTCATATATGTCTATATCTATCTTTATCTCTTTCATCTATCTATCTATCTATCTATCTATCTATCTATCTATCTATCTGTCATCTTTCTATCTATAACTATCATCTATCTAAAAGCTTCTGCTGTATTAGGTTTACAAATGTCTTGTTATGATTGGTTTTTAGTCTTATTGAACTTTCTACACACCACTCTACCTTACTGTCCCTGAAGTAGACTTTTATACAACAAAATAATCTGCATTTGTGGAGGGATTTCTAGAAGCTGTAAAAATAACAAATCAATTATGTATAGTTCTTAGATTTTGTGTTTTTAGTGAATTTAAGCTTTAATTTGTATTTCAGGAAAATAAATATGCTTCTTTATATCATTATTTTGTGTCTGTTGAATTAGTCATTGAGTCCCATTGTTTTACATAGTGACATAGCGAGATGAATGTTTTAGTATTTGTATAGACCTAACAGATGATGATACTTACTATGTGGCTAATCATTAATTTGTTTCACAGTCAGTCAATATTGGTGAGATAGATTTCCTTCAGGATGAGCAGTTTTATCTATTGATTAATAAACACATTTGTTTCACACCAAGCTTTCTAATTCTTTAGTGCCTGTACAAATTCTGTTTGACTTACAGAATTTCTTTTCATCCTGACAATGCCCCTGTCTGCTGCCTCCTTCCTCCTGCATTACTCCTCTCATATCTCACAATGCTGTTGCTACTCCTGGGTTGCACAGATAATTCCTTTGTTGCTAAAGTGTCTGCTTTCTGCCTTCAGTGTTCCTGAAGCCCCATCATTATTTCACATGCCATTCTGCTAATGGCTTTAGAATACTCAGGTGTTAATTGAAAATAAATGTTCTCATTAACTTAATGTATTTGCTTAAAGTATTCTTAAATTTTTAACCCATTTAATATGACTATTAGCTTTTATAACTAGGTTTAAAACTGATACTTTAGTTTTGCGAGTAAAAAAAATCCCTGGTAATTTCTTTATCTTGTTTTGTTTCTAAAGGACTTCCCACTTGTTTATCAATCTATAGAATATTTATATATGTGTTTTAATACATTTTTATCCCAACAATTTAGTAGTAACATATTACTATGGCAAAGATGGTGGAATTATTTTTGTGATATTAATAAAAGCCATTGATTGTATGTGCCTTTTGTATATGTACAACACATTACTAATTCTACTTTCAAAAAGTAGTTAGCATTTTATATAACATTCACATTTAAAATAACTATTCAGTTTTTTCAATTACTTGTGTTCTGATCAGTTTTCAATTCCTGTTTTTTTATTATAAATTATTTTTGTACTTTTACAACCATTACTATATATCACATATTATGATATTAGACTTTTAAATTAGTATGTATATATGAATATATTAGAGAAAATCAGGTAAAGTTATTATATTTAAAGGTTTAGATGTCCAGACAGGGAAAAAGTAACTCCCTGTGGGTTTTCTTTGGAGATCTTGATATATATATCTCAAAACTGGATGTACTTAAAATTCCAAACATTTAGGAGTATGAAGCAGGAGGATCTCCGAGTTTGAACAAACTGCTTTGCAGTGAAAACCGGTCTAAACAATAAAATGATAACTTGTTTGGAAAAACCCTCAAACTAAAACCAACCCCCCAAAACAATGTAAAAGAATGATGGAAAACTGAGATGGCTGCCCTTTAGAGGGTACCCCAATTCTAAGTTTTCATGAAAAGTTATCCAAAAGCAACTTGGTTCTAAGTAAGAACACTGTATCGCTTGCCGCCATAGGTGTCAGTAAGAAGGAAACCAGCGTGCTCTCAGTTTTGGATTTTCATTTGTTTATTTAGTTTTACAGCAGCTTGTTTTGTATATAGCTCAGGCTTCCTTCGAAGTTACTCTGTGTGGCCCGGGCTGGTCTTGAGTTCACATTCCTCCTTCTTCAGCTTCCAGAGTGCAGGCGTTGTAGGCATTCATCATCTTTTCTTGTTTAAATTAGTTTTGATAATTTCAGATGGCTAACCGTAATTTTAAGATGATCCACAGTTAAGTTGTTGGAATAAAAAAAATTGGTATTTTGGAATCAGTGGGTTACTAGAATAATTATGAAGTGATTGGTGGGATCCCGGACAGTAACTAACATTTGATGAATATTAAAGTACTATTATTGAAAAATAGAAAACAGAAATTTATATTGCTATAAAATTTAAATTAGTGTCACTAGTATTTGTATAATGCTTAATAAAATCTAGATTTAACAATGAGAACTATGTTGTGTAAGTTACTTGCCTTAACTCAGCTTTCTTTCTAAGTAAGCAGGCATAATTAGCAAAAAATAGCCATACGCTAACAATTTATTTTCAGGTTAAAATATTTTTTAATATCTGATTCAATCTCCCAGGATTATTGTTAGTTATCCTGTTCTAATATTTTAAGTGGTTTTTCCCGGAATTGTACAGCCAACTTAACTGTGTCTTTAGCTTCTACATCAGATGAAAGATCTTGTAAACAGCCCCAGATATGTGAGTCAGTTCACTATAATACATCATGCTATATGTGAGCCAGTAAAGCATAATACATCATGTCCTGTGGCATCTGTTTCTTTCTCTTGGGATCCTGAAATAAAAATTCTCCTTCCTATTAACAATAAAATTTAAATATTCTCTTATGGAGCTTTAAAGGTAAAATGAAAATTGAGTTTTATGTAGCTGCTTGGCTAATGAAGCAAAAATCTATACCAATACATGCATATTGCAGAATCTTTCTATATATTTGACATTGTATTTTATTTCACATGCTATATAAATACTTCAGAAATGGGCAACTCTACTCATTCAAATTTAATTTTACATAACTATGATAGATTCAGTAATTGGATTAATATAAAAAATTGCTTTTCAATTATATTTAAAAACTACTTTGGAGCACTAGATTGGCTTACTAAAATAAATACTTTTTATAAATTTAGATTGCCACTAATAGCTTATAGATTTTAGGCTGCTGGAGGCTTTTCTCCCTGGATTCACAGTGAGTTGCTCTGTTGGTTTATGTTCATTGTCAACTTGACTAGACTTAGAATATCCTAGAAGCTTAGTGAGGAAAATCAGTGATATGTCTATAAAGGAGGCTCCTCCAGATTGATGTGGGAAGGAAGGCACCCCCAGACTTCAGGCCGTATCCTTCCATCAGCTGACAGAAAAATGAGGTAGTGAGCTGGGTTAGTTTCTCAGCTTTCTCAACTACCATCATGTGAACTTCTTTGCCTGGTGACTGACTGTCTTTCTCCACAATGGCTGAACATCTCTAAAATTATGAGCTAAGATAATCTCTTTCTGCTCCATGACAGAATTTTTTTGTTATATCTTTTGTCTTTATTAATAACATCATTATGTATTATTGCCAAATTTACTTAAATATATCTGTGATAAAAGTAATTACTTTCTTCATTAAAAATTAAGGTGCCATAACAAAATACACCAGACTTCATGGCATAAGCAAGCTTAAGTTTTCATTGTTACAGTTCCAAAGTGTAGAAGTTCGAGGCTATGCTTTGTTCAGTTTAAGTTATGGTGCACACACTTCATGACTGTTTCCTCAAGTAAGGTCTCACGTCATCATTCTTGAAATAACAGAGGCCATGATGCCCTTGTATTCTTACCAGTCCTGTAGGATTTGGGCTCCACCCTGTGATTTAGTTTAACCATAATAATCTCGAAGGCTCTATATCTGATTACTGTCACATCAGGTATTATGGCTTCTGTGTATGAATGGTAAGAGGTTACAGTTGAGGTCATGGCACCTGCAAATCTCTATTTTAGTGGTTATACCTTACCTTCTTGTAACTTCTCTCATTGTTATATTTTAAATTCCACTTCTATGGAAAATATCTGCATTTAAATTAGTAATTAAAAGGAACTCAGAATAGCTTTCAGATCTTAAGCTAAGCCATATAGCAAAAGGCTTTATGGAAAGAGAATGACATAAAATATATTGGAACTCCATCTTTCATAACTTACAATGACTTCCAACATAACTGTGTACAATATAATATTGTTCATGAACCACTTATTTCTTTGAAAAATATCAGACAAAGCCAGACAGTTGATACATACCTTGAATCCCAACAGCCAGGAGGAAGAGACAGGTAGGTCTCTGTGATTTTGAAGCCAATGTTTTCTATAAAGTGAGTTCAAGCCAGCCAGGACTACATAGAAATAGCTGTCTCCACCACTAAAAATTACCCAAAATGTCAGAAAGAAATTTTTTCCTTAAAGTTTCTTTCAAGAAATGCCCATTGCAAATTTATTATATACAACTATTGGCCTAGGTAATTTCTATAATTTGAATGTGAAATGTTGTAGTAAGAAGTTTATGGCCTGGACTTTTGGGCCTAGCCTCAAGGTTTAGACCCACAGACCCAGAGAGTCACACAGATGCTTACATTAATTTTAGGCTGATCGGCCTAAAGCCCAGCCATATAACTTGCTAACTTTTTATCCTTAAACTAACCCATGATTCTTATCGTGTTCAGCCATGGATCTCCGTACGTTTTCTCAGAGCAGCATAGTTGTCCTCTGCTTCTTCTAGCTTATCTGACAACTCTGGAGTTTCTGTGGCGTTTCTGCTCTGTTATTCCTGTTCCCAAAGTTTTCTTAGTCTGTTAGCCCCACCCACACTTCCTGTCTGCCTTTGGCCAGTCAGCGCTTTTTATTAAACTCATAGGCGGGACAATTATTTACAATGTAACATCATAAATCCACTACAGAATGTTCTCATAGTCATATTTTTGAACAGTTGTTCCTCAGCTGTTGACACTGCCTTGGTAGTACTCTGGATTCTTTGGGACAGGAAACATGTATAGGAATGGTGAGTCACTGTGGGTGGGCATTTGAATAAAATAGCCTGACCTGTTTCCGATCTGAGCCCTTCATGATCAGCTACGATGTGAACTAGCTGCATGTGCTCACCAGCACATACAAAGCAGCTTCAAACACTATGATGGAACTAACCCTCTAAATATGTTGAGCCTAAATTAACTTCTCCTTAAATTTGCTTCTGTTGAGTATTTCATGACAGAAATGTGAAATTATAAATAATGCAGTTATATTTAACTGCAATATCTATCTTCATAAAATTTGATTTTGGTATATAAAATGTTATGTGATGACATGGTAGAAGAAAACAGCTGTAATCCAAGGACTCGGGAGGTCTTTATGCCAGCCTGGACTAAAGCATCCTATATGCATAAAGAAATTGTACATTGTACATATAGGACTACAGTATGATAGAGGTTCAGGTTTGTGGGGGGATACAAGGTAGTCGAGCAGCATTACTTAGAAAAGTAAAAAGAGCAAGAATCCAAAGTAGATATCCTAACTAGGTAGGTGGGTTTAGGTGGTTGGTGGTTTTTTTTTTTTTTTTTTGGCAAACATGGGACAAGGAACTTCAGTTACCAGTAGGATAGGAAAGTCTATGGGATATTTTCCTGATTGTTAATTGATGGAAAACGGCCCAGGCCAGTGGGGCAGTGCCATACCTGGGCAGGTGAGCCTGGGGTATATAAGAAAGCTAGCTGAGCCAGCCAGAAAGAGCAAGCAGGCAAGTTGTGTATTTCTATGGTCTTGACTTCAGTTACTGCATTTACATTCCTGCCTTGATTTTCCATAATGTCATTCCCTATCCTGTATGCCAGCCCTTTCCTAATCAACTTGCTTTTTGTCATATGATTTATCACAGCAATAGAAAACAAATGAAGACAGTGGACGTGGATAGCTTCTTTGAGTAGCTGACAGCTCCTTAATGAAAAATGGTCAGTCTGAATTTTGGAGAAATACTCCAGAACCAAAACATATATTATGGATATGGTAATTAACGCACCATTATTAAAATTCTCCCAAAGAGGTATAAAGAGGTTATAATATATAGTTGCAAACTTTTGGCCAACCCCATTTGCTGAGTGCTAGTATGCAGAAGAAAATAACCAGCTCTGAGACATAAGATCAGGTTTTACCGAAAGCAGTATAGATATGAGTATTTATGTCATTTTCAGAAGATCCATTTCCAAAAGAGCTGTGTGATATCTGTATGCAGTTGTATTATAGGAAAGACGTATCACATAAACCTATCTTTGCAGCAAAGGTGAACATTGTCTTTATTATACTGAACAGTGAACAGATCTAGTTTGTTAGATGGACATACTTTACCAAGGATTCTCTCTCTTTAAGTATCCATGAAAACTTAGAACAAGAGTAATACCAATGCTTGCAAAGCAGTGGAGAAGACCCAGGCAAAATTAGTTCAAAGCAACTTTAAGGGTTTATGTAGCTGTATTTTCCTGAATATGAAATTTTGTTTTTATTTTAGAGGTAAGCTTAGCCTGGTAAATGTTTGAATGTTATGTTGGAGATAAAGAGTATTAATCACACTAATGCCAAAATTAGTACTCCAAACTGTTGCACAAATAAATCAGACTCAGGGATAGATCTCCGATAAAGTCGAAGATATTAGAGAGAATAAACACCACAGTCAGATCTTACCCAGCTGTCTTCCAGCTTCCTCAGCCTGGCTTCTCTTGGCTTCCTTTCCTTCTATCTTTCTATCCCCGTCTTAAATATTCTTTTGGTAAGTTTAGGTGTGACCCCACCACTTCCTGCCTGGGAGCCTGGAATTCCTTCTGTAAACTAAAATGACCTCATACTCAGTTCCTCCTAGACTGACTGTGGTTAGATCTCCGAAACTTCTGGAGCTTTAATTAAATCCCCACATAGACTGTGGGTATATTCCCTCTGATATTTCTGAAACTTTTGGAGTTTTTATTAAATCCCCACACCAAATTTTGTTTACTTATTTCTGTACTTTAGGTATCTCATACAGGAGACCCAGTTAAATATGAGTTTTAGTGAAATATTTTATCATTATTGATAAATGCATTGTGATATCTGAAGCACACTTTCCCTGAAAGCATCACAGTTTATCTGAAATTCACATTTACCCAGATGTTCTCTATTTCATCTGGTAACATGAGCTACATAGAAGCCATGAAAGAAATCTAAACATACATAGGTTGGTTTTCAGGAAAGATCATGGCTTGGTATAGTCAAAGGTTCAGTGCTAAGTGCTAACTGTAAGCAGGTTGCTTTGGTGAAAGATGCTGTACTGCTTGCCTGAGTCAAAGAAAACTTGGAAAAATGGGCAGGTAGAATGATCAGGGCTTTACATTTTCTGAGTGTACGCATAACAAGCATGGGCAGGTATACAAACCACATACAAACTCAAGTGAATCAGCCTGAATTCTTATGGCAAAAACTGTATTTGGACTATATGCTGGATAGCTGTTTTTTTCTGGACACATCTAGTTCAACCTATTTTCATTTTTAATATACTGTGTAAACTAAGATTAGAGAACAATCCCCATTTACTTTTCAAAATATAACATAATACTTTTTCTATTGTCTATATTCTCCTAGATGGCGTTAATATGGATTTTTTTTTTGGTTTCACATTTTATTTACAACTTTAGTGATAGTAGTAAACCAAGAATAAATTCTTAGGAAACGCATTTATCTGCATCTATTTCAAATGACATTTTTTTTTTTCTTAGCACTCAGGAGTAAATTGCCTTAAACTATGGTCTATAATAAACAAAGCATTTTTCTCAATTACCTAACACCTTTCTGTGTTATGCTTTCATATATATCAGCATTTTCAGATGAAAAAGCCCTCATATTTAAGTTTGGTTTGTGAATTTTCGTGGTCAGGTATAGTCTCCCTTTCTTGTGGAACAAAATGGAAGTGCTTTTCAGTTGAGTGTGGTGATAATCAAGTGTATTAGGCACTGTGTGATCTTTCTCATGCTGCTTAATGTATGTCTGAAGGTCAGTAATCCATAAAGGCCAGAAATGTGATGACTTCTGTTCTGGAAGATGGGAAGTTCTATAGCAGGTAAAGTTGTACATTAAAGGCTTCATATGCTCTGTGTCTTTACAGAGCAGAAGGCAGGAGGACAAGCTTATGGAAAGTGTGAGTCCCTTCTCTTTAAACAGTTAACCACATTTATTAGGAAGGAAGCTTCTTGAGCTGATCATCCACTAAGGGTCCAATAAATACTAACACACTGACATCTGCCTTTTAGAAAGGACATAATTAAACCGTATCAGAAATCAAACACACATGTAAACATACAGAGTGTGTTCCTGTTCAAATGCATGCACACACACAGACACATACACACATAGACACACAACACATTGACACATTCATCCGTAGGTTTCCATCTCTGTTTTTATTCAGTTCAAAGTCTAGAGTTTCAACAGTGTCAGAAGCTTTATGATGTTATTCTTCATTCAGAAGCAGCTTCTTAGATGCTCTTCAGCTCAAGCTTTTCCATCTCTAGTAGAGGAGACACACAGTGCAGGTGCTCTTTTTCTCATACCTCCCCATCCTCAATAGAAGGTGCACACAGTGTAGGTGAACTTCAGTTCGAGTATTTCTAACTCCATTAAAGGGTCCACACAGTGTAGATGCTCCTCAGCTCAAGCCTTTCCATCACCAATAGAGAATACACATAGTTTAGGGAAAGTAAGAAGCATCATCTGTGATCAGGAGTAGAAAAAGGAAACGAGAATATTTTCTCAGATCTTCCAACAATCACAAACCATTTTGGACAGATAGTTATAAATGCCCAAGTAATGAATAATTGGTATTTGTTGTGTCTAATACATATTTAAAAGGGCTTATCTTTTGCTCAGACCAATCAGCACTGCATTGTGGATGTTAAATGGCACCCCAATTGTAACTCTTCCTGTTAGTGGTCACGGTAGATATATGTTCCAAGTTACCTAACAATAAATGAGACTAGACAAAAATTTGAAATTAAAATTATTTATGTGTTCATTTTATATGAGAGGGGTTTTGCCCATGTGTATGTCTATGTACTAAGTGAAGTGTCTGCATTTCCCAAGGAAGTCAGAAGAGGGAATCAGATTCCTAGGAACTGGAATTACAAATGGTTGTGAGCCCTCATAAGGGTGCTGAGAAGAGAACTGGGTCTCCCGAAAGACTATCCAGTGCTCTTCAGCACTGAGCACTTTCCCTTGCCCCTAGGTAAGAGTTTTCATTGGAGTAATAGAAAACTGCAGGAGGAGTGGGTGTTGAATGGTCTTTGGATAATACAATTGCCCACAGTTACCCAGAGTTACTTTGATTTACAAGCAAATATGGAATCCTATTTAGAGATTACTTGCTACCAATGCTGACTACACAAAAACATGAATGAGAAGGTCCTGCCTGACCACCATTCATATAAATTTTGAGATTGCGAGGCCATAACCACCTGCAGGCTTTTATTATGATGAATCTTAATTTCTACTTTGATTAGGTCTGGAATAACTAGGGGACATGAGGAAACTAGGGTATGTCTGTGAAGGTGACTCTAGAAAGAACTACCTGAGGATGAGTGGGGAATCCCTGTGTGTGTGTGTGTGTGTGTGTGTGTGTGTGTGTGTGTGTGTGTGTGTGTGTGTGTGAAGGAGAGAGTCTTATTTTCATGAACTTTAACAATATATATAGAATTAAAACAGATATATAATGTGATTTATCAGATATTTACATTAATATATGCTAAGTACATTATGTCTAAATAATTCCTATTATTCATTTTTTGTTTTAATGGGACTGGAGATAGAATAATTAGAATAATGAATTTATAAACTTATACATTAAAATAAGTGGATTAATGAGCTTATAATATAATATATTAAAATAAGATACAATTAAAAATATTTAAGTCAGAGGCAATTTGGCATTTGCTTAATTTTATTTATGATATTTTAAAAATTTATATATTTAAAGTTACATACTTTTCTCTTACCTAGAGAATAATTTGTACTCTTGATTATCTTTGATTATCTTACCGCCTAAAGAGAATTTTCTGAGGACAAAAATGACTTGGCGTATTTCTGATTTTGCTAAGAAATATGTCTCTAGAAAGCGATTTATGTTATTGTTCTAATTTAAATCATTGATGGAGGCAAGATGCGTAAGTCAGCAAGTGTTCATTCCTCAACTGATGTGTTTTTGTCAAACAACAGATTAAAAGATCAGTTCTCACGCAGTCTTGTGCTCAGAAGTAAGTGGAGTAGAGACAAATCAATAATGCCAAGTTAAAAAAAAAAAAAAAGGCACTGGAACAATAAAAGTCATTTCCTGGCCTCCAAGAGAGCGCTACAAATAATAGAAAGAAAACTCGTAAGCATGCCCCTAAAGAATTTTCTTTCTAGATAGGTGAGAAATCATGTTATTTTTCAAAATTTGTTATGGATAGTTACTGTTCTGTTGCTACTTTGCCTGCGAAAATAGGAGTATAAAATCGAAACCTGTAGGGAGAGAAAATGAAAAGTTATGACAGTATTGATTCCATTTCTTTCCCTACTAATTAAGGTTATATTACATAATATTTTTTCCTCCTGATCTCACTAAAAGGAATTAGAAAATAGAATGGAAGGTTTCCAAAAACAAAACATTAGCTGGATATTTTAATCATCGTGACTTTTAAAGGAGCTTTCATATTTTTTCTATGATTTTTTCCAATGATCTCATTTTTCTGTTGTCTTCCACTAAAGCCATTCACTGAATGGCTTAATTTTATCTTGCCATTTAACAATGCAAGATCTCTCCTTTTTTTTTTCTAATTCGGTAGTTCAAACTGTATTATCATACTAAATATTCCAAAATATCCTTAACAAGATTTAAGATGTCAATAAAAATATATAATTTACTATATGGTGTACTACGGAAAGGTGGGACTCAAAATATTATGGTCAAAGCAGTGAATACCAATTTGAAAAGTGAGAACCAGGTACAGTATCACAAAACTGGGTTGAAATCTCAGCTTTTAAGAGGCTAAGGCAGAAGTGTCTTGAATTCAACTTTTAACCTGAGCTAGTGAGTTTAAAGATAACCTGTTCTTTGTGGAGAGACCTTTTCTGGATAAAAAAGATAAAAAATTGAAATTAAATTTAAAAAATCCTAGGACGTATTATGTTCATGAATAAAATTATCAAAGAAAAATCATAAAAATTCAAAAGGCAAAGAACATTAAAAGCAAAAACAACAGAAAAAAATACTATAAAGTGAGGCAATGCTGTAGAAAAGAACAGAAAGCTAGATTAGTCCTCAAACTCTAGCACCTGTTCAAGATGATGAATTTCCATTGGTGCTACATTGTTCTCATTTACTGTTATCAGCAATAAGCATTCAGTAGTTGTAGCTATAAATGAAGACAGGTGTGGATACAGACCTTGGTTTCCACATGTTATTTTTCAATAAAATAAACCAGAATTCCTCAGAAAAAATATTGATATTTAGGACTGTGATAAGAAAAATTGTGAATTACTGTATAAGGGACTTAAAATGTGCTGGAAACTCTCACAACATAGAAATCCACTAGGCCTGGACTGATGTTGGAATACTAAGTAGTGGCATAATTTCTTTTTGATATTTCATTAAAATCCACAGTGTAAGATAAATACTGCCACCTTAATGATTGAATAAATGGAGAGATATTTCCTCAGGGAAACTTAAGTATCCCAGATAGTTCTTCCAAGAGGGAGCCCATAAGTAAGTCACCTCACCCTCCATGCCACTGTACACCCACATGATGCATGTTCTTTCTCTCAAACACACACACACACACACACACACACACACACACACACACACACACACACACACGAAATTTATTGGGGTTTGAAATTTTCTTCCACATATTATAGGAAAGTAAAATATATAGTACCTCTATTTGTGTTCAAGTCTAGTGCCAACCATGTTAATATCACTCACATTCTATAGGTAGTGATGATAACAGCATTTTAAATTCTAGGTACTCTTCCCCAAATCCACAATGCCACTTTAATCCTGAGAATAGTGTGACAGAACCACATATCTATTAACATTATGTATTCACTTAAGTCTGATTGCTGGTCTTCAAATGATAGACTGTTCATGACATAATAAACAACTAAAAAATAAGAAACTGATAGACCAAAAAAATTAAGGAAAGATGACTCATGTACAGTGTCCTCCATATACATCCTGAAACAGAAAAGGGACATTTATGGAAAAATTTAATTAATTAGGGATATTCTATTTTTAATTAATAGAGATATTAATTTTGTAGTATCAATGAATGACTATATATTTTATGAAATGTACGTGATAACCCTCTACTTTATCTTTACAGTTTTTATCTGAATTTAAATTATCCCAAGTAAACATTTGGAATATTTAGTGAAAAATAAGCATTTTAGAGTATTATGGCTAAGGGCATTTCTCCATACAAATCTGGTTGCTTGAGTTCAATCCTCAGAGCTCATAAAGTTGAGAGGAGAAAACCAACCCCTCTAAGTTGTCTTCTGACCTCCACCACATGCATACTTTGTCACTTACCCACATACTCAAGGTGTGAAAGCACAAAACAATAATATTTTATTAAGTAATGATGGAAGAATTCCTTCAGCATTGACTATTAATTAAAACAGAATTTAAAAGTACCATTTTATTCAATAATCAATAGTATAGAATTATCAATGAGCAATATATTTTTTTTATTTAGTGTCTCTTGTCTCCAATACTTTTTGTTTATTTACCTATTTACATCTATAGTATTGTAGTTGGTAAAGGTGCTCTGACAGATTTTCCTATGCGATAATTAAAGCGTGTTTGATTCCATTCTGGGCAGCAAATGTGTAACCTAACCTCTTTTGTAGCTAAAGACAGCATGTGATTTGTTTCTGGACAGTATCATGTAGACAAAGGTAATGTAATACAATTCTAAAGCAAGACCATGTAATCATTATATCCATGTTCATCATTTTCCCCTTCCTCAATTATTTGGAGATATAGAAAGGAGAGAGGCTCTATTATTTAATCACTAATCCAAAGACTTTCACTGGACTGGGCTTCTGTCTCCTCCTTTAGTTTATCTCATCAGCCTTTCAGTTGTGCAGAGAAGATTCATGTTAGGGAGTTGGAAACTAGTACAGAGAGTGTGCAGTCCTCTCATTCCTGTGTCTGCCTTCCTTTTCCTGTGAGGTCCTTTCAGGTTTGATTTTATTTCTTGTTGAGGTCTTTTGTGGGTGCTGTTGGCTCTTGGATTTAATTTGGAGTCTCAGTTGTAGTAATGGCAGACAATGGAAACTGTCTTTGGGGTGCTTTGGACACTTATTTATCTATCTATCTATCTATCTATCTATCTATCTATCTATCTATCTATCTATCTATCTATCTATCTATCTATTTATCTATCGATCAATGGATCGATCGACCGACCGATCTATCTATCTATCTATCTATCTATCTATCTATCTATCTATCTATCTATCTATCTATCTATCTATCTTTCTATTTTTGATTAGGACAATGCTTTTGTTTTCTCAGGGAAGTTACCATGTCTCTGAGGCAGGATATACATTAAGAGTTGACGAGCATAATTTACCTCCTCTTTCCTATCAATCCACTTAATAGATCTTTTTAACCTTTAGTTACCTGAATCCCAGTGAGGTCTGGCCAGTCTCACTGATTGTCCTGCTTTTAAAGTTTTGTTGTCTTTCCTGGTTTTAGAATCTTCATATAGGAAAATAGAGGAAGACAAATTAGGACTTCTAAAGTATCAAACTTTTAATCTGACACTGTTTAGAATTATTTTTCAGTTGAACAGTATTTTCTTAGTGAGCTGTATATAGTCCTTAATATACATATATGTATATATATATGTTATATATATTATATATGCATCCTATATAATAAAAGTAGACATGTATTTTACATATGTTTTGATCATTGTTTCAGTTCTGATAAACCAAGATGGTAATCTTTTATTTATAATCTTTAATTTAATGTCACTTAGGAATAGAAGACTACCAGCTATGAAATTAATTCAGTATATAAGTGAAATTAATTAAATATAAATTCTAATATAACCAAAATTGTTTTGGTCCCACACTTCTTAATGATTACTTAGCTGTACAGAACAAATGTTGTTTTTATTTATAAATATTTAGAAATTATAAATAAAATATTTTTATTTATAAAAACTTGGAAATTGATAATTTTATTAAATTCGTTTTTAATAAGACGTGGTACCATTTGTTTAGACAGATGCCAAGTAGAAAACCAGAGAAACTGGACTTAATAATGTCTAGTTTTTCCATGTTAACTTAGGAGTTTTGAAGCTTTTATGTATCCAATGATGCACCCGCCCAAGCTTTGACAACATTTAACCCAGCCTTTCCTGTTTTCATTTCGGAGTACACAGCAGATAAGCAGAGGAGATATTTGTGCAGGTAGCATGCTCAGTCAGCAAAATGTAAAGATACTGTCTTTTACTTTCCTTTTGTACTTTAACCAAGGGTGACATTTTCTCACCCTTCTCTGAAAATTCAAGATTCACCACTTGAAGTGCTAAGCCTTGGTTTAAAATTTTACCTAAAGATCTTATCTCACTGACAACCATTCTGTTGTAATCTGTGGGGGCTTTCCACCCATTTCAGGCAGCTGAGCATCTGGCACTTTGAAGACCTTGAGAACTGCAACTCTGACACACAAAGAATTCAAAACTTTTCAAAACATGTATTTAAAATTATGTTACTCAGATAAAATACACACATATTTTATTTCAGAATGAAAGATACCGTTTGCTAGTGTTTTCAAAAGAGACCAGGCACATCATAGATGGACTATTAATAGTCTTCAATGAAATTGTCAAGTGCAAATGTACCTAAGGGACACAACACACACGTGCCTTCCTCTCAGTTTGGTGAGAATAGGATCCTTGATGTCCTAGTCAACTCAGGTAAATGATCTCCAGTATAGGGATTGGGAAGCCCAAGGGGCTTGTTTTACTTCTCAGTAGAACCTTAACAATTTGAATGATTGAACCTTAAGGCAGTCTTGGTTTTTAGATGATGATTTGAACAGAACTGAAAGTAACTAGAAGGCGGCAGTGCTAGCACATGGTTGGACTCATTGCTGCCTACTCAGTTCTGTTGCTGTGCTTACCCGAGCCCAAGGCGGTTACTCTTCTCCGAGTTAAGCATGAAGACTGCTTCTGTTCCTATAGCATCAACACTGAACTTTGCTGCTGCACCACTAGTAACACAATGGCAAGTTTGACTGAGATCGTTTTTCTCCCAGTTCTTAGATAATGCTGCGTTCTACCATATCCTCAAATAAGCTTCAGTTGAGAAATTCAGAAATCCTATTGCCATCTACAGGCTTGCAGCTAAGACTCAATTGCTTTTCCTTTCTCCATCTTCAGCCTGAAGTGTGAAGAGGCTATGCTGTAGTTAAGATCCTTTCCCATAGTTCTGAGTGTCTGTCTCTTTTCTTGGTTCTCTGATCACCCTTTACTGGTGGTTTGGAGCTTCATGGGGGTGGAATTATGGGCAGAGAGAAGAGGCAGGACAGAAAAGTTTCTCCCTGGAATGCCCCATAGCTCTACTTTGAGTCCTGGGTTGGCAGAATGAAGCTGACTCTCGGTGTACTTCCTGGAATCTGGGCATTGTCTTAGATCTATCTCTTTGTTTTCTTGACCCAAGCAAGCAATTGGTTACCTCTCTCTTTTGACATAGATTTAAGTTACAGTACTGTTTATGCATTTTTAAGTTATTCAAAGCCAGGCAATAGAAAGCAAGGCCAGTAACACGAAGGGGGTGGAGGTAGATCTTCAGAAATTGGTTTGCAAACATCTTAAGTGATTTTGTTAAAGTTCCATTCTAGATGTGTTAGATCTTAACTCTTCTAAGAGAGGAGGGTTCTCAGTTCAGTGGTGACTTTTCCACAGAAATCAGCCCGCCTGCCCCTCTGTGATGTCTTTCTGTATTCCATATAAATGTTGAACCCAAGAGTCATGTCTGGGGAGTTCTCATTCATTCATGTGACCTGGGGAAAGAGGGGGAGGGAATAGGAACAGGGAGATACAGCTATATGAAAAAATGTTTTACATTTCCAGATTCCGAATTGGCCATTGCTCTTCATGGCGACTTTTCCTGTTAATGCCACAAGCAAATACATTAAGTATAATCCTTATCATATTGTGAATAAAATCAATTTTTAAAGGGAAGCTTTCAATGCAGATTTAGTTATGTTGAAACTGAAACTGTAAGTACTGCTGTAGTTTTAATAGCAGTTGTGCATCAGTATTGCTCTCAGTCTGTCTTCCAGAAGAGAGACAATTGCAAAATGATCTGTATTGGTGTAGGAGATGTTATTTTTAGTCAAACAGTACTTATTAAAACATAATACTTGGGTGAGGGATTCAGCACTACCTCAACTGGATATGCCATGAACTGATTCACCTTGGCATTCCTTGCCTTCTCTGGGAGGACTGGGAGAAGGGGCAAGAGAGGGAAAAAATGATAAAAAGTCCGTGCCTCAGTTTTTTATTTCTGTTGAAAGTATCTGCCTAAATTATAGTGATACAGCTATAGGCAATATTCTCATTTAACAGAAGAAATGGGAGTAAATAATAAAATTTAGATAAAATACTTTCAGAGATTAAAAGACAATAATAATAATAAAATAATAATAATAATAATAATAAAAAGATCTTCAAGCAAATAAATTATGACAACCATCTATTAATTCACTTGTACTCAATATGAGTAGTGATATTATAGAGAATATGGTAGCATATTGTATTTAAATAACATCTTTCATAAAATGTGTTATGGTAGAAAATAAAACAGGCAGTTTGTAGATTAAATGTGTATTCTATTTAGTTTAGTTTTCATGTTGAAAAATAGATAACAGAAAATTTGTATCAAAAGACTTAATCTTTAATGAGGTATTTTTTCACTTTTGTAAAATATGCTTTTATTTTACTATATTTTGGCATAATGTAGGTCACTGGTTGACAGCACCCCTTCTAAATTTATAGAAAATGTGCAGCCTGGCAGAACAGGCCTTCTATGTGTATACTGGGTGTGTTTCTTTAAATTAAAATGGCCCCAAAGGAAGTAGCACTATTGGGAGAAGTGGCTTTGTTGAAGTAGGCATGGCCTTCTTAGAGGAAGTGTGTCACTCTGGAGGTGGGTTTGGAGATCTTTTCCTTAAGCTTCACATATTGTCATAATCTTCTTCCTGATGCAGGGCTCTGAGCTACTGCACCAGAACCACATGTTTTTATGCTACCATGCTCTTAATCATGATGATAATGGACTGAAATTATATGTGAGCCATCTCAAATAAATGCTGCTGTGGTCTTGATGTTTCTTCACAGCAATAAAAACCCTAAGACAGAAGTTGTTACCAGGGACTGGGGTATTTCTGTGACAGACCTGACCATGTTTTTGTCTGGAGTAATATGGACTTGGAGTTTGGGTTAGGAAAGCAGTGGAATGCTTTAAGTGCTGCTGTAGGCCATACTTACATGAACGAGGAAGACAGTGGTGCTGAATATGAATTTGATGAACCAAAGGGGATCAAGAGGTCTTAAAGGAGAAGAATGTTAGTAAGTGACCTAGAGACTGGACTTATAATATTTTGGTGAAGAAATTGGCTGCTTTTGCCTTTGTCTGAAGAGTCTACCTGAGGTTAAAGTGAAGAATCTTAGATTAATTCCTTTGGCAGAGGAAATCCCCAAACAGCCTGTTCTAGACTCTGTAATGTGGTTACTCATTTTCATGATTGTGAAAATTTATAATGAAAACAAAGAACCAAGCAGGATAGATTGCAAAACAAAATTTGAGAAGAAAAGGAGTATCAGGAAGTAGAATAGAGCTAAATCCTGTGTTCAAGGAGATACACTGATTAAGAAATGGAATACAGGGAGTGGTGACCTCAGCACAAGTAACCACTCAGCCAAGTTTTTGACTTGTGAAAAGGAACTAAAGAAAAGTCTAGAGATGGCAGTGGTGGTGCAAAACTTTATCCCATCACTGGCAGAGGCTGGTGGATCTCTGAGCTTGAGGCTAGCCTGGCCAACAGAGCAAGTTTCAGGACAGCCAAACTTAGTCAGGAAAAGACAGAAAGGTAGTGAAGATATAATTGAATGAGGGGTCATGTTCCAGCCCCAGCAAGCAATAGGCCATGGCAGTTTGGGCCACATGGTTTTGTCTTTAGAGTTAAGGATAGAAGAAACAGTTTATGGAATTTAGTTCTACATCTCTAAGGAAAGTTGCTGAGGCCAGGCATGTGTCAGGGGTGTCTCTTAATGGAAACCTAGTAAAGAGGCCATTGCATGAAGCTGTAAGTTTGGATCCTGGATTGCCTAGGAGAACCCAAGATGTTAAGGATGCCAAATTCCTGGGATACCTGCCAAGGAAAGCTTCTAACAGGGAGTGAAACCAGCCCAAGAGAAAGAATTATATTTTAGTCAACAAAGCTGAACAGAGTTGGAGATTTGAAGAATGTTCAACATTAGACATGGAGATGCAGAGGTTGTTATTTGCACAGAGTGTGTTTGATCTTACTTTGGTCCAGTATTTCCTCACTATGCTCCTTCCCTATATTTTTGAATGATAATATATATCCTGCCATTATATGTTGGAAGTATGTAATTTCTTTATTTTAATTTTACAGGAGATTATAGTTAAGAGATTGTCATGAGTCTCAGAAGAGACTTTGAAACAAGTCTGAGACTTTTATAGACTATGGGGACTCTTGAAGTTGGACTGAATGCATTTTAAAATTACTGATGTGGGTACAAACCTTTGGGATCCGGAGAGTAGAATATGATGGTTTGAAAGAAAATGGCCCTTCAAGGAAGTGACACGGTTGGGATATATGACCATGTTGGAGGAATTGTGTCACTGTGGAGGTGGGCTTTGAGGTCTTTAAACTTAACTCAATGTCAGTCTTCTTATTGCTTGCAAGATGTAGGACTCTCAGCTACTACTCCAGCACCATGTCTGCCTGCTCCCAGTCATGATAATGGACTGAGTCTTTGGAACTGTAAACAAGCCACAGCAATTAAATGTTTACCTTATAAGAGTTGCCATGGTCTTAGTATCTTCATATCAATAAAAACCCTGACTAAGACACTGGGTTTATTCCTGTCCAGAAAGTGTATTGATAAAGGAGTAAAATAAAATAACGAAACTTACTTGCAGATAGTGGTGAGTGACATAGTTGGAATTTAGAAGGCAATGTGACCCAGAGAGCATGACCACTTTTTGGACACATATCACAAGGATGCAGATGTTATTCAGGAGACCATAGAATCAGACTCTAGGTAGTACCCCTGTGATGACCAAAATAGACACTTCAAAATAGAGCAAGTCAATATTGTGTGTTCCGAAAGGTCTTGGACCATTTCAAAAGAGCATTCTCAAAAAAAAGTGAATAAAACTGAACTGCTGCTTAGAAGTAATTTGTCTTTCATTTCTTATCTGAAGATGGAAATAAGATCTAAAAATTTCATAGTAGGAAGCTTTATGACACATATAAAACTCACAGCAATGAAATTGCTACGGCTTTGAACTAGCTTTCAAATACTTTCTGAAAAATATTTTAAGATGGAACTGAAAAACTTTCTCATTTTTATTTATTCAAGTAAAAAGTTCTTTTTATTTTTAGTTTCTTGTAAAAATGCAATGAAATTGAAGTCTTTGAGTCACTCTTAATAAATGCCTGCATTAATTAAGAGACATTGAATCTCTCTTAGCGTTTAAGTACCATTTTTGATTCCAGTTTAAAGTTCATACTTATCTATTATGTTCTTATATTATATAATTATTTAATTTATATTATGATTTCTAATTTTCTGTTACAAATAATATCATTAAGTCAAATGGCAGCATAATTTATTTAATATAAAACATATAGGGTTTTGCAATCTTAGACTCGATGTTTGATTTAGATCCCTTAATTAGAAGATTTGAAATGTATAACTAAGAATTATATGATAGATATTTTTAAAAGTTTTCTTTGTGATATTTAAATTTATTGAGATAAACTTCATTTATTAATAAGGGAAATTTTAAATATTTCCAGTTATATATAATATATTGTTTATTGAAGTACATTATGTAGACATTTCAGTAAGATGGAAATTTTCTTGTTTACTTTAAAAAGTGTATTTTAAAAGTGACTTAGAAGCTTATATCTCCTTCGTTTCTCAGTACTAAAGGTAAATGAAATATTATTTTGTGAAGCTTATAACTTTTTTGTTTATTAAGAAAGAAAGGAAGCAAGTAGGTGTGCTTGTACAGCAAAGCATATGGCAACACATACGGCATGAATCTGCTCTTAAATGTCTCCTTTAGTTAGTAGGCAGTTTGTATGTCAGTAGGAAGTATTTGGAGCTCTTTTGGGGTCTCATGTGGAGAATATCAGAGTTCTATTACACCTTTCCTTAAAAGAAACAAAAAGGAACAGGTATTATGTGGCTGTAATATTTCTTAAAGAATATCATAGAGCTGGTGTGAAGTTGTTCCTCACAGCTGAGTACTCTGGAGGCTTAGGTAGGGAACACTCTAATTAGAAGAAAGCCTGGGCTACATAGCAAGACCCTATCACACACACACAAGATCATCTTGCCTCTAAAACTGAGTTAGGGAGCACATATCAATCATGTTTATCTGATGTATTAGATCAAAAGTAAATTGTATCTGGATCCCAGACCTGGACACCAAAGTCTTTGAGCTCCAAGAGTTAGTAATTTTGTTTTCCTTTGTCAAAGCCAACATCAAACTAAATTGAGAAACACTCAATGCAATCCCACTAAAAGCCAAACTCTTATTTCTTTGACTAGAACTGGGTGGGATGAGTCCACTAAACATGAGCACCTGTGTATGAAAAGAACTGTTGCAGTCAGGATTTACTCTCCTCAATTATAGAATGTTGGTGAGTCTTTTAAAAGGCTGAAGTCCATTACCACTATTTTTTGGCTTTTAAATAACTAAAAGTTCAAGAGGGTGTCACATCATTCTATGCACTCACATTCAGTTCACTAAGATGGATGATGACACTGTACCATAGAATTTGGAATTGAAAATTAGACCCTAAGTTGTTCCTACCACAATGCTTTCAAGAAAAATTATTTAAGTGTGTGCTTAGGCAGATTTTTCAACTGAAAAGAGTTTTCATTTTGTTGAAGTGGACATTTTATGAGATTTTACTATCTGTCTGTCTGTCTGTCGTCTGTCTGCCTACATATCATTTGTGGATGTATAAACCATGTCTCTGTTGTGAACTGCAGAATAAGTTGTGAGAGCCTGTTTTTCCCTTATCATATGAGTTCTGGAGATCATACTTGGAGTTTCAGGATTGGTTGCCAACACTGTCATCTGCTGTCATGTCTTGCCAGCTCTAGTGTTATTTTAAACTTTAAGTAGCATATATTATTTACGTATGTTTATGAGATTCAATTTGATATATTTACCCGTGTTGACAGGTAGCACTGCTGAAATCCAAACTCCTTTTTCCTACCACAAATACTCTCAAATTTAACAGTCATGCCATTTTAAATACCCTTATAAGTTTCAGTGTCACCCAAAAGAAACATTTTTTTTTGGTAGCGAAATGGGACCATTAGAGAAAGCTACAACTGGTCGAGATAGAGAGAACACCAACACTGTATATTTATAATTAATTACTTGAATTTATGCATTGATAGACATGAATTGAATTATAAAATGTTTATGTGTATAATTGTTTGATTATCATACTAAATAATTAGAATTAACAAACTTTCTATGTGTTCTATTTTATTTATATACAGGGAATGATACATATATATGATCTATATAAATAAAAACCAAATGATAACTATATAATTTATCTATATGTATATATAATTTTGCTGTTGCTTTTGAGTCAAAGTTTCATGTAACCTCAAGGCCAGCATTAAATTTATTCTCTGGCTGGCCTTGACCTTGAACTTTGATCCTTCTCCTTAGCCAGTCATATTCTGTGGTTATAGGCTTATACTACCACATCAATTTTTTTAAAAAAATACTTGTAATGATTTTAGTTGTTAGTAAAGATGTCCACAGAGAGCAAAGACTTTAAATACAACTGAAACAAGAAGTATGGTGGTTGTAGACCTCTGACATGGATGCTTGGAACAGACCTCAGGCTCTCTGCTAGACTGCTCCACTCTCATAACCTCTGTACCATCTCCCTTGTCTCCTAAAGCCATTTTTTATGTGGTTCTAGGGAGCAAACCCTGATTTTGTGTGAGCCAAGTTCTCTACCAACTGAGCTCCACTCCAGCCTTGCTACACTCACTTAGAAAATGAAATGTTTTAACTCAGGCTCTCAAGTCCCAATATAGATATTGGAATTTTTGATATATACCAGTTCATTATTTAAAGGCTAATTTTATTTATTAGGATGGTTATTGTTTTTTTTCTTTTCTAATTGCTGTTGCATCTGAACTTTCATTTATTACATTATTTCTTCAAAGAATTTTTATATTTGTCTTTTTGTACTTTTCATTTTTGAACCAGATATTTTACTTAAATACAAGTCTTTGTAAGTCACTAGAATATTTTTCTAAGTTATTTATCCTAAGAATTGTCCCCTGGGGAAATTATTTAAAAGTTCAAGTATATATAATTTAGCATAGAGAACATTCCTCAAGATTCTGGAAATCTTCATGTATATCCTGTAAATGGGAACATGGATCAGCTCCAAGTAGCCTGACTGATGACATTCACAGGATTAATGAAAAGGTTAGCGGATGTCTTCTGAGCAAACCAAGATTTGGATATTGATACAAGAAGAGAAAACCAATTTGGTTTCAGTGAACCATGGCAGATGGGGAAACAGCATGTGCTTGAAAAAAATGAAAGGTACCTTGTTCAGAGTTCTATCCCTCTGTCTGCTCTCACATCATTTTTCATCCTCAGTGTGGTGATCTGTGGAAGAATCAGGTTATCCCCAAAATGAGCCATTTATTTATAACTGTAAAATTTTTCTAAACTCTTAAACCTGACATTTTGTGTTCCAAAAGTGGAGCAAGTGTGTATGGGTTGATTTGAAAGAGATCATATGTTGCAATCCGGTTTTCACTGTAGTGCAAACTGACTGCTGTTGGAGAAAACTGAAGAACAGATTTTTATTTTTTGCTATCAGAGTTGTATCTCTCTAGATACAAACATATGTATGTATATGTATCCAGCAATGATTATTTTTCTGTTCTAATTTCAGATTTTAGAGTTCATTAATAGAAACTGATTTTAAACCCCAAATATTGGTTCTATGTAAATTCTTTAAAATTTGCAGCAGATGAATCTGCTATTTTTTCTTTATTGTCACACACTCTTTCCTCAGGTGCTTCATTATCATTTCATCTATATCTCTTTTTGGTCTATTGTTTTAAATCATTATTCTTTAACCAGATTATTATATAGGACGATGTCTCTGCTGTCTGTCCTATCTGTATTTTTTTTTTTATCTGAGAGTAAATCTGCCTCATGGCTTTTATTTATTTGTATGTTAGTAATAGATTTTACATCAATTAAGCTTATGATAATTGTTATAATTCATCTGTACACCTTTTCAATATTTTCATCTGCTTTCTACATTTGAGTCATATTAAACATCTTATATAGGCTCTTGGTTGCCTTTTTCATTGTGTGAGATTTCGGATTATTTGAATTTTAAAATCATGTGTTTATTTTAAGTGTGAATCCCCATGATATTTGTTAGATAAATACACCTGGACAGACTAAACTTAGAATCATGAACTAAATCTAAACCTAGCAATTCTCTTTGTAGATCTGGCAGGAAACCATGGCACCCAAAATCAGCAAATCTACTTTTGCAGATAAAGTGGCAAGATGATAAAGGCCTAAAAAGTTGCATCATGGTGTAATATATTGTTAAATGGTATGCTTATGAAAAGAAAGTCATTCCTTGGGATATTTACTTATAAGATTTTGACAGTATTTCAAAGCCGTCAGGACACTCTCGCAGTCTTGATATTATTAGTCACTTATAAAAAACTTTTCCCACAGTTTTTGGTAGCATTTCAAATAAAAATGATCTCATTTATTTTCATGCTGCAGAGTAAAGATCTTCATGCTGCAGAGTAAAGAATACAGAACTTGCAGTGAGGTAATAAATCTAACATTTATATTTGAGTAATTTTTAGTGTTATGATTGACATTTAGATGCATTTAATAAATTCAATAAATGATGATAAATTAATTAATGTGCTGTTAAAGACTATCATCTTTTTTTTAGCTATACACTATGGCTTTATTTAGACCTCTTCCACATACCACATTGATGTTCTATTCTTGGAAATCATAACAGATTTAAGTAAAATTGATTAAGTTTTGTGGTGCTAGCAAATACACAGTCCTCAGAGTGCTGGGGAGAGAATTACTATATAGCTGTTACCTGGACCTAGGATTTAAAATTTGTTAAAACAATACATTTATTAATGGTTTATAATTACATAAATGAGAGGAGTCATATTTTCTTGAATAATGATGATTATATTTTGCCCTTGCATCTAGTAATCCAGAATTATATTGCTGGAATAGATATCTGGTTTTTGTCTTTGTTGGGTGAGTTTTCCATTCTTTGGTTGCTCTTGGCTGCACTGTGCTCTATTCATGTGTTGTGGCTGTCGGGTCCCTAGTTGAGGGTTGTAATTGATTCTGGTCAAGTGTAGTGGGATTCTGTTCTGTAGGTTTGATCAATCACAAAGAATTGGGTGTGGGCTAGAAGGAAAAGCTGCACTGGGCATCATAAAACAATTAGAGAGCCCTAGATTCACCCTAAGAGGCTAAATCCCCCCCAAATAGAGGTAGACCTGGAGGAGGGATTCAGGAATGTAGGCTGCAGTGGGACTAATTATAAGTTTGGGGAGACCTATGTGGAGATCACAAAGGGGGATAATACATTGGCATTGTGGAGTTTGTTCTGTGGGTCCCTGGTAGAGAGCTGTTTTAAACACTGGAAGAATGGCTGACTGAACTATTTGGAGCTCACTGACTCTGAGATAACTGATGAGGAACCTTCATGGAAAGGAAATAAACCCTCCAAGTGTAGATGACAGTCCATTCCATACAAAGGAACACCTTACTCAGCCTTGATACTGGGGTAGGGACCTGGGCCTACCTCAGCTCGATATGCCTAATGCTAGACTGAACTGACTCACCTTGGAATTTCTTGTCCCTTCTGGAGAATGGATGGGGGGATGGAGTAGGGAGAGGCAGAGAGAGGATGGGGAGGAGGGGAGGAAGGATTGGGAAGAGGGTAAGGGTATAAGAACAAACTTTTTAGATAAAAACGTACTAAAAAAGAGAAAGTATAAAAGGCACGTAGTAATCAGAACAGAAGAAGGATTTTAAAAATGCAAAGAAAAAGAACATGGCACATAAAAGAGCAGCTTTTCAATGGAGATTTTGAATGTCAGAGGATTTTTTTCAAGATCTCAGAAGATCTTCTACAAGCTTTGAGAGACTACAAATGCCATCTCAGACTCTAGTCAGATAAATTGTCCATCAGAATGGACAGAGAAATAAAAACATTTTATTATTAAAAGGAATTGATCATTTTTTTGTCTACGAGTTTAGCTTTACAGAAGGAATTAGAAGGAAGACATCAGTCTGAAGAGATGGTTGACTATACCCAAGAGGCTGTAAAGAGTTAATAATTCCAGAATAGTTAGTCAAAAGATTAAGAAACAAACAAACAAACAAACAAACAAAAAACAAATAAAACAAATAAAACATCACACACCAGCCTGACAAAATAACTGGAATTAAATGCATTGATGACTCAATATTGATGGTCTTATTACCCCAGTAAAAAGACACAGATTAACAAATCAGATTGAAAACAAGGTTCATCGTTCTTCTGCAACCAAGAAACATACTGAATATTCAAGTGCAAATATCACCTTAGCATAAAAGGATTCAGAAAAGCTTTAAAAGCATAAGAAATCAAGAATGAAGCTATTAAAACAGTCTGACAAAACAGACTTCTACCAAAACAGTAGAAGATGTAGGGCTCTGAATAATTATTAAAGAAAAATGCAACCTGAAAATATTGTAATTCCAAACATTTTATGCACCAAACACAGTCATCAAAGTTCATAAAGGAAGTATTGCAGAACTTAAACCACATATTGACCTAATAAAGTAATTGTGGGTTAAATACCCAGCTCTCATAATCAGGTATGTCATCTAGAAAAAGAAAACAGAAAAGCTAGAGTTAACAGTATAAAGCAAATGGGCTTGCAGCCATCTATAGCAGATCACACTCAAACAGGATATACTCAGACCTATCGATCACAAGGAACGTAGTTTAAGGGTCAATGTCAGAGTAGTAACTGCCCTTCAGAAAGAAGCAGGCCTCCCGAGACCATAAGCATGCATGACAAAACAAGATACAATAAAACAGGGCAAATGCAGTCATTTTTGGGCTGGGCAAGAAAACGCAATAGGGTTAAAGGAGTCTCAAGAGCCGGCAGTATGAGTCAGAGCCACATCTACTGCCACTGTTAGGAGTCCCACAAAAACATCAAGCTAACAGCCAGAGCATATACAAATCTGTATAGGCTCCATGTTTTCCACTTGAGACTTTGTGAGTCCATATGACCTGCTTAGTTGATTCACGGGCCATCTTCTCCTAGTATCCTCTATACCCTCTGAATTATACAATCTTTTCTCTACCTCTCCTGAGGGGTTTCCTGATCCTCAACAGAAGGGAGAGACCAACCAAATGGAAATCTCAAATTTAGACTCCCTCCAGGCAGTGTCTCACTCTGGGTCTTTGCACTTGCTCCCTATAAAGTATCTCCTCACACCATATAGATTTGAGTATAGGGGTGAATGTTCCGTGCAAGTCCCAACTCAAACTCTTTGTGTTCAATGAGCTGTGTGGTTATTGTTCTTAATAATTGTGCCCCACTCTCCATTTTTGAAAAGGAACCACTTTTAATTCAAAATTTCCAGAGCCAGATAGATTCGGTACAGAATTTTATGAAACCTTCAAAGAGTGGCTAACAATCACCCCTCAAATTATTCTAAAATTTGTAAACAGTAACATTTTTAAATTATGTATTGTACATAATTCAGATTTGTTACAATATATTCAAATAATGGTTTCCTCCTCCACAACTACTTCAACATCTCTTCTAATTCATCACCGACTCAATTTCCTAATACTTTTTACAAAGTCATGATTACCCTGATACCCACATAATGTCCTAAGAAAATAGAGAATTATAGATCATTGCTTATAAGCATAGATTTAAAATAAAATACTTGCAAATCGAATTTTAAAATATCATTAATATTTTTCACTATGACAAAGTTGGGTTGTTGCAGAGATGAAGGGATGGTTTAAAATACACAAATAAAGTTATTGACCAAATAATTATATTTAAAGACAAAACCCACTTGATTATTCCATTAGATATGAAAGTATCCTTTGACACAGTCTAATATATATTCATAGTGAAAGTCCAGAGGAGAATGGAGATACAAGGGACATACCCTAACATAACCAAGGCAATTTACTGAAAGCCTACACTTAACATCATTCTAAATAAAGAGAAACTCAAAACCTTTCCACAAACCCAGGAACAAGACATTGTTGGCCATCCTTTCCATATCTATGCAGCACAGCACCCAAAGTCTTAGACAGAGCAGTAAGACAACTGAAGGAGATCAGGTGAATACAAGAGGAAAAGGAATAGTTTCATTGTTTTTTTTTTTTTTTTAAACAGTGGGAGTGGGAACTGTCTCTGACTCTTTTGCCTACTCTACGGACACTTTTCTTCCTACTGGTTTGTCTTGTCCAGCCTTAATATGAGAGTTGTACCTAGTTTTATTGTGTCTTATTATGCCATGTTTGGTTGATGTCCTTGGGAGGACTGCTCTTTTCTCAAGGGAAACAAAGGAGGATTATCTCTGAGGTCGATGGCAGGTGGGGAAGGAAATAAAGGAGTGGAGGGAGGGGAAATTCTGGTTAGGATGTGTTATATGAAGGAATAATACATTTAAAAATAGAAAAGAAAGAAGACATATTTTTATTTACAGATGATATAATTTTATATAAAAGAACTTGTATAATTAAAACTTTATGGCATTAAAGAAAGAAATTTGAAAATATACCAGCATATGGAAAAAAACTCCAATACTGGTAGATCAGTATAATTAATATTGTAAAAACAACCACCCTGCCCAAAAGAATCTACCAATGAATGCAATTGCCAACAAAATTCTTTTAGAAATTGAAAAAAGCATTTTTAGCATCATGTTTAAAACAAAAACCCCATATAGCTGAACAAATCCTGATTAATAAAAGATTTGATGAAGGTATCACCATTTCTGATTTAATATTTGTATTACAGAGATGAAGTAATAAACACAACATAGTATTGACATGAAGACAGTTCCCTGGAATCTCAGATTCATTTCACATACCCACAGACAAGTGATTTTTTTAAAAATTAAGAATCCAAAAAAATATGCACGGTAGAGACAAAAAAGAATCTTCAACAAATGATGCTGATTAGACTTGGTAGCTCATGTAGGAGAATGAAAATAGATCCATTTGTGCAAAGAAAGATTGCACAAATCTCAAATTCAGATGGATCAAGTACTTCAACATAATTCCAGAATCTGATAGTAAATCAAGGAGGGATTAGGTTTAAGCTCAAGTGCATAGGAAAGGACTTCTTGAACAGGACACTGAGAGCATAGGCATTAAGACTAGTAACTAATAAATGAGACCCAATAAAGCTAAAGTGCTTCTCTATAGCAAAGGACATTATTTGAGCAAAATGTCTCAACAGGGTGTAGTAAAAGTTTCTGGCCCAAACTTCCAGGCCTAGCCTCAAGGTTTAGGCCCAAAGACCCACAGACCTGCAGTCTTGCAGAGACACACAGATGCTTTCAATAGTTTTAGGCTGATCGGCCTCTGGCCCAGGCATATCATTTGCTAGCTCTTTACCCTTAATCTAACCCATGACTCTTATTCTGTTCAGCCATGTGACTGGGCACCTTTTCTTAGAGCAGCATAGTTGTCCTCTGCTTCTTCCGGCTTCTCTCTGGTGTTCTACTCTGTGCTTCCTGTTCTCAGAATTTTCTTAGTCTGGTAGCCCCACCCACACTTCCTGCCTGCCTTTGGCCAATCAGTGCTTTTTATTAAAACAGTGGGTGGGATAATTATTTACAATGAAACAACACAATCTCCCACAACAAGGAATCCAGAATAGAGAACAGGGAAAAACTTTTTACCAATGATACATCTGCATTAGGGTCATTGTCTGGAGTATACAAAGCAATAAAAATAAATCTTAACAACATGAAAACTAATAACTCAATTACAAATGAGGTATACAACACTTGAGAAGCAGAGGCAGATAGAGGAGAATCTCTGTAAGATGGAGGCCAGCTTGTTTATAAAGAAAGCTCTTGGACAGGTGGGACTCCATGGGTAGACCCTGTATAAAACAACTCCCCCCCATTATGTTGCAGGAAAATTTATGTGCTTCATTGGAAAGCTACATTATCTTCAGCATAGTCTGGGGCATCTGTTTTTATTTTATAGCAGGTATTTTACAGTACTGTAAGCTGTAGACATCTTAACAATACAACATTCATTAAACCAATTGTCTAGCCCAAATACTGTGTCCACTGGACCATGGAAAAGAACCATCCAGTTTTGCTTCTGTTTGGCATAACTTAAAATGTGTTTGTTTTGAGTATTTATCTCTGAACAATTTGTAACATTTTAAAGATAGTAACACTAATAATGATGCTAACATAATACTATTAATAACAAATAAAAATTTAATAGCCACTTAAAATCTGGAATAGAAGCAAATAGGATGTTTTCAAAAGACAAAACACAAATGACTAAGAAACACTTAAAAATGTTCAATATTCTTAGCCATCAGGGAAATGCAAACTAAAACTGTTTTGAAGTTTTATCTTACTCCAGGCAGAATGGCCAAGATCAATATAATAAATGGCAGTTCACACTAGCCAGGATTTAGGGAAAAGGGAACACTTACTCATTTCTAGTGTGAGTGTGAACTTGTACAACTACTGTATAAATAAGTTGGTGGTTCCTCATGAAGCTGGAAATTGAGGTACATTGAAATTCAGCTCTAAAACTCTTTGGCATATATCCAAAGATTTATGTATGCTATTATAGAGATACTTACTAATCCTTGTTTTTTGATGTTTTATTCATAATTTCTAGAAATTGGAAATAGCCTATATATCCATCAAAGGATGAATGGATAAATAGTGTAGAACACTTACACAATGGAATATTATTTAGCTGTTAAAACAATGAAATTATGGAACTTGTAGGTAAATGGATGGATCTAGTAAAAAGTCATCCTGAGTGACGTAACTCAGACCTAAAAGACAAATACTGCATATTTCTTCTTATACAGAGATGTTGGCTTTTGAGCTTTAGATATGTGTATTTTAATTCAAATCACAGATATCAGGGAGCTAGTAAGGGACTGGATGTTCCAAGGAAGGGGAAATTGAATGTAGCATTTTAAAGAAATAAGGGAGATATGAGTATAAATGGGTTGGGGAAAAGGGCACAACAGGGGATATGGGAGGGATAACTAATATTCAAGGCCTTTTGAAAAGCCAGGTGCATACTGACTACCATAGAAGCTTTCTAAAATATATACTATATGAATGAGATTTAAGTGGATTCACCATATAGTGCAGGATATAATGCCAAAACAAGACATCTTACACTAAGTTAAAACTTCGATGGATGAATGGGTTATACTTTGTACAGTCATTGGTGCTAGGGATCCCATAGATCCCCTCAAGCAACACAGGCTATTGGGAAGTCTATTTATGGCTCCTTACAACCTCATGATAAGGTCCTATTTCTGAAGATACAACTTACATGACTTTGAATATAGTGAAATTGAACTGGTGCCAAAATAGAAACTTCATCACTAATTCTTGGTACTGGAAAGTACTTTGCATGCTACCAGAGGATAAAAGTAGCCATTGGTACTATCTAGATATAAACCTTGTAGCCTATAACATTGACTTTCCTGGTATACCAGTGCAACAGTGGTACAAATATTATGAAAATAACCAACCACTATTTGTTTTATTTAAAGTCCATTTCGTGAGATAGAATTCATAATTACTGCTCAAGTGGCCAAGAACCTGAACCACATAGATCACCAGTCTTATGGTACAACCTATAATTATTCACCTAAGAGAAAATATACACAAAATGGCTACGACAAATCTTAGGGCCAAAAAAATTCTTGCAAATTCTAAAATGTAAAGGAGTCAAGCATTAAAAAATAATCAATAATTATGAAGCAGTGATAGACTATATAAAACACTTATCTTCATATTTTAAAAACTTGTAGCCTTCTTAGGGCCAATAAAGGCAGAGGATTTCTAACACGTCAGCAGTACTCTGGAACCTTAGCAATGCTGGCTATTGTTTTACCAAATGATCTCATTTTTCCCCTCTGGAAATTAGAGCCACTACTAAAGCATTTCCAGGATGTGATTTAAGGGCACATAATCATCTCTCCACATTTGTCTTTGAATGTGTTACTATAATAATCAGTTTCTGTTTGAGTGGGCAGCACATAAAATTTAGATAACAATCAGGTTACATTATAAGTGTTCTTACAAGTTGTTAGATATTTAGACTTTTTCCTTCCTCATCATTCCCTCCTCTCATTCCCTCCTCTGCCATCTGCTGTCCTCCCCCGTATATGTTCTTATGTTTTTGAATGAACAGACCCCTTGGAATTGCTTACCCTATCAGGAGTATCATCTACAGAGAAGACTTATCCCTCTCCCAGAAACCATCAGTTGCACGTAGTTCTAAAACCAGAGACTCTTAAGACAGGTTCAGTCTTAGTGCATCATTCAAAAAATGCCAATTGCCAACCTTATGATCTTGTCACTCTGGCACTTGTACAACAGAATGCTTAAAAGAGTATGCTGAGATAATGGAAACATCCCATTTAACTGGTCAACTGGGCAACTAATGTGTAATTAGGCTAATGAAAGAAATGAAGCTTTAATTGTGTTTAATTGTAATTAATTAAAACCTAAATAGCCATTCATGACCAGTGAACACCACAGCTGTAAAGGAAAAAAGTGATAAAAAATATATTGATGATCGTTGTAATAATACAAAACAAATCAAGTAAGGAATAAAATAAAACTTTTATCTAAAGTATTTGATATTTTGATTCTATAGTTTATTTATTAATAGATAAATTATAAAGTATTTTCAAAATATAAACTTGAAAATGAGCTTTAATACTTATTGGAATTAATTTTACCTTCATGAAATTTTAATTATATTACACTTAATGAGTTAGAATTTCCATCAGTACATCTGAAGAATTAGTGAGGACAAAGTATTTAATGATTCAATCCCCATGAAATTATTATCACTTCACACTTAAATATTTATCTAGTACATTATAGAATTACATTCATAGACTTCCTTGCTCTCCGAAACATTTTGTAGGTATTTAGAAACTGAAAGCTTTTATTCTTCATTAGGAATTAAGATAGAATTTTCTTGAAGGACTTAAATGACTCTGACTTTGTATAGCACAGACACACACACACACGCACACGCGCGCCCGCACACACACACACCTGCACAATCTTGATAGGGTAACAATAAAAGTTGTCTTTAGACTTCACTGCAGAATAGTCAGCATTATCTTTATTTTAGCTGCTGCTAAAGAGTTGAGTTTATTAAATGGGATGCTGCTATTTTGCTTTACATATTAACTGTATTGTATGACACTCTACTGAATTAGTCATTATAAAATAAATTCACCTGAACAATAACAGTTTTAAGGATGCAATCAAACCACACTTATTTTCATTATACCTTTTTACTCATTGATTACATCTGTAATAGATTATAAACTCTTCACTTCCAACACTGTTTCATGACTGCATATGTAAGAAATACCATGCCTGCCTTTACATAAGATGCCACAGATTCATAAATTTGGGGTTGTGCATTATTATAGAATAGTAATTTTTTTAAAAAATATACACTACATTATAGAAGACCATGAGTTGATCTATAACCCAAGCTTATTCCTTGCTAAATCTTAAATTTTAGGTAAATTCATATTTCTATTTCTATTTAGCCACATGGTTTGGTAACTTTTTACTCAGTACAACATTCTCATCCAGCTTCCTCTGTGTCTTGCTGGTATCTGCTCTTCTGCTCCTTTGCTTCCCAGAATTCTCCTAGTCTGGTTGCCCTACTTCTACTTCCTGTCTAACTATTTGACCAGTCAGCATTTTATTAAACCAATATTTCCATGACAGATATTTACACTGATACAAAAGCATTTTCCCACACATACTTGATCACGGTTGATAGTCTTTTTGATGAGATTGTTCTTGGACTCTGTTTACAAGTTTTATTTAGTATTTTTTTTCATCTATGATCATAAGGAAAATTTTCTGTAAAATTGGTTTGTAAATCTCTTTCTTTGTTGGGTGTCTATATGGTTTGGGTATCAGGGACACTATGACCTCATATAGTGGTTTGGTCAATTTTCCTTTTATTTCCATTTCCTGGAATTATTCGATGAGTATTGGTCTGTCTGACTCCACCCTGCTTCTCCTACCTATTCTGATTCCTCCTCCTACTTCTTCTATGGTGCCTGTCATGGCCCAAAACAGCTCTTTTATTTAAAGATTGAGATTTACAGCATACAGAAAGGCATTCCCACATCAAAGGAGGTCTCCTAATAATGGGAAATGTGTAGTTGCAACTAGCCATCTTCTTTCACCAAACAAAGCTTTCAGTAGCTAGACTTAGTTACATTCAATTAAATTGTTGGCCAAGGGGTCCCACCGAAATCTTCAAATAACCCAGGCTGTTGCTAAGGCAATGGATTGCTCTCTGTAAAATAATTTCTGGGAACCCATTGCCAGTGTAAATACCCATACAACTCATTGAACATGAAGAATTTGGGCAAGAGCCTACATGGAGCCTTCACCACTAAGTCCTAGTGCCTTTGAAGTAGGAAGACACACTGCAGCCTACCAAAAGAGAAAACATAAACAGAAACCTAGCCACAAACCCTTTTTTTTTTTTTTAGAATCTGTTCTGCATGCAAAATATACTAGGGAAATGGTGATAGAGAACTTGTGGGAGTAACCAAACCACTGATGTTTGATTTGACATAATTCCCATTCTACAAGAAGGAGCCCAATCAGACACTTCTTGAGTAACCAAGAACCAGGGGCTAGACTGCGGTTTACCTAGGGCAAAATCAAACACTACTGGTTAAAAAAAAATCAATACTTACATACATTTACATCAGTGCCTTATGCAGTCATTATCAGAGCAACTTTCTCTGGCAAGTTATGGGAAGAGATACAGAAGTACATAGCCAGGCATTATGGGTAAGGAAATATAAATGGAGGTCTCTATCAAATCTGCTGCCTCCGATCTCAGGGAACCCGGAGGAAGGGGCATAATGAGGGTAAAAACCAGAAGGCATGGAGAGCACCTAGAAACAAAGTATTGCACACATATGTATGTAACAATAATTAATGAAATGCAAGATTATCAATTTGAAAAAGAAGAAAAAGCGGTATGGGGGTATTTGGATGGAAGACGGAGGGAGGAAATGATATAATTATATTATAATCTCTGCAATAAGAGAAATAATGCAGAGGCATGTTACACTAGTCACTGAGGCAAGCAACCAACTGCTAAAGAGAGCTCAGGGTAATCTTGCCTCTGTATCTTCATCATTTCCTCTACATGGTCACAAAATCCTTCCTTTTCAATCTCTCTTGCATAATATATATATATATATATATATAATAAATATAAGTGCGGCTTTTTATTATCTTGGAGTTTGTGAAGATAAGATTTTTCTTCTCATGATTGTGGAAAATATGCAAAATAAACTATTGATTATATTACTTAAATATATAATTACTATTTGGTTGAAATTATAACAGCCATTATTGTCTATTTTAATTTGTTTCATTTACATATTTATTACTAATTGCTCAAGAATTACTAGTCTGTAGTAATGTTTAATACTGATGATTTGGCATAGAATTTACAGCAAGATTTCTCATTTCTATGGAGCTCTGATGTTTCTCATTAACACTGACATTTACTGTTACGTGTATTCATAAAGACATATTTGACTTGCTCAGGAATTTGCTTATGTTTCTGAAAGTATGTGACACAGTTAGAGGGAAATAAAATAAACCTAGGTAAGGCTAGTTTCACAGTGTGAGGTTGTGTGACTTGACAATCATTGATAGTAGTTTACTCAAACCTTTAATGTCTTCTGGCCATATTTGTCACTTAACGGGTTCTTTGGATGAGGAGTCTGTGTGCACCTCAGGCTGATGCTCTGGCTCAGAGTCTTTTGCAAAGATGTGGTCCAGGTGTCTCCTTGTCTCACACTGAGATTTGATTGGGTAGGATAGCATTCCCAGTTGGCAGGACTCAACTTTCTGCCATGAATTTGAACTGAGATCTCCCTTTTCTCCGCCTGCTGGTAGCTGGGGGTGGCCTTATGTTTGTTTGTTTGGTTTTTTTTGCCATATGATTTTTCTTATGTAGCAATAGCACTCAAGACAGCCAGATACCCTTAGAAGAAGTAAACAGGAAGAGTCAGGTGTGATCAAAGTGAAAGTTGCACACTTTTGTAACATGTGCCAGACACTGAGAGCCCATCCTTTACATGGTTACAACACAGGAAAGGATGATGCAGGTGGTAAGTAAGGATATTTGCTTATCATTTAGGCCACATCAGAAAGCTGTGTATCAGGGAGATTTAAGTCCACTCTGTCCAGTAAGAGGTGTTTACTACAGGATTTTAAAAAACCCGCAAATCTTTGAGTGACATTTTTTCAATCGTCATGTTAATTATCACATTTATTAACTAACTGATGATGTGTTAGCTAAAAATTGAATCTACATTGTAGAATGACACTGTAGATTATGTTATTTGGAGTTTATAAGGTGATCTGATATGCATACACATATACCTCCCTAGGTATATAAGCATTATGTGTATTTATGAGGAACAGATATATACTATAAGCGACACAGTATAGAGTTCTGATACAAAGTTAAAATTTATCTTTATAAAAAAGGCAACAATGGTCAGTTTTGAATTTAAAAAGTCTATGTTCTGCTTTAATTTTTATCCCTCACTGTTGTTCTGTCTTCTTGACGTTTTTCTTTGGAGTTCATATCTCTGTAAAAGTCCTGTCCTTTTGGCAAGAGAGACTCAGGTTTTGCTAATGCAATTGCTCACAGTTCACTTTAAGTACAGTCTTTATATGCTGAGTTCTGTAGAGTCTTTTGCTCTAGTATGACCTGCAAGATGGTTGCTGCTGTGTTCATTGTTAGCCTTGGAAGGACTATGATCTGTTTGTTTGGCCCACAGCTCCTTCTCTTGCTTGCAAAACGTCTGTGTCCGCCCTGTGTCTTTTCTGCCACTTCACCTTTCTTCTTGCTGCTGAGGGATGCTTTACATTCTAATCCCTTTGGCAAGATGAATCAGTCTCATGGTATCTGATTTGAAATGTCTCACATCTAAGTTTTTAGCAGCATGAAACTGGAAGAACTGCAAAGTAACCTTCATTAAAGTAGTCAGTGGTGTTGTATGCCACATTGTGATAAGGATGAGATAGAAATGATAGGCGCCATGCTATTACCATTTGGAAAAAAGCACCTGAGTTGTGGACAGTGGTGGTAAATGTTTGACTTATTTGATGACTGTCTATAAATTAACAAACAAACAACTTACAAGTTAAATTTTCTAAGTAAATAACTATATTCATTTTATTTAATTAATGTTTACATAAATAACTAAAGCAGGAAAAAGCATTATACAAGAGCAATATATACCAATAAAGGAAATTCGCCATTGGTACTGTGACTCCCTCTGTGTGAAGAAGAGAATGGATGATGAAATACTTGATGATCCTAAGTCAGTGGAGTTCACATCTCTTTCTCTGACTCTTACTTGGTAGTCATTAATTCAAAGGAGTTTGAATTCAATAATACAGCTATATATATAATTTAAGCCCTTGTTATTTTTTTATTCATTCAGTATTATAAAATGACTGTAGAGATAAGGAAAGGCATAATTTTATTGTGAAAACAGAAGAGAAATGATTATAGTGTTTTTATAGTTAAATCATTTGTTTCTCAAATCAAGCTAGATGTCCTATCTTCTATTTCAGTGTAATGTAGTAAAGCATTTAAGTTAGTGTTCTGGATTGTTAAGGACTTGGTTTTTCATTGAGGAAACCATATAAAATATGCAGATTGTGTGAATTCAGGTGCATGATGTTTTCAGCAGCCTGCAAATCATAAAATGCAATTTTCTCCTTTTAGTGCCAAGTTCATGATACTAAATGGCTTAGAAAATTGTATTAGGTAATTTTCTCTAGTGCATTTGATGCAAATTGCACTAATATTGTGAAGTGCCTTTGTTAAACATATTTTAAGTTAGATGAATTAAAATTTCTGAAGGACAGAATTAGATCAAGATGATTATGATTAGAAAGATTGCTTATTCTCCATTAACATTAAATATGGTTAATTCCATGCATTATTATGTAAATCTAAGTAAGTTCACCATTTATTCTAATGACCACTTTCTTGCTTATCTGTTAGTAAGTGAAGAGGGCTTTGTTTAATATTTATGCAGTAAAGCCTCTCTATTTCTGCAGATGCATGTAAGAGATAGTACTAGATTTTTCCATATAAATGTTTTAATTACTGAAGGTAAGTATGTTGAGAGACATAGCAATGAATCCATTCTTTAAAAAAAAAAAACATGATGCAGAATAAGCCTCTTCACTTTATAATGACAGAGGGAAATCTATGTCTTATGTTTAAAAAGATGAAATAATAAAGACCTTGTAAATGACATTTTTTGTAGCAGATGATGTAATCCTGACAGAAAACAGTGACTTACATGGAACAGAATTAATCTTTGCTACCCTGACTCTGTAAGATCCAGAATCTTCCCATCCATCCATTCTAGACAATGTGTTTCATGCTCTTCTCAATCTGCCTATCATACATATTTTGAGATATAATTAGGTAATACTTTGAGTGTGTTGAATGTTTATCACTCAGCGATGAATCTCATTATTAATAGTTATAATTTGCTCTATTCAAGGACAAAACAATCATAAAAAATTAATCTTGTCTACCTTTTAGGTGAAAATTATGGCATCAAGCTATTAATGCTGATGCTTTATCTCTCTCTGTTCTATGATTATTCTCTCTACATTACTATTTTACAGGGAATAAAAACCTCGTCAGCAATAAATAAATTTGCTTAAATTTCTCTCCTTTAGGGAGACTAAGTTTCAATGTGTCCTACATAACATTTGTAGTATCATGTTACCTAGCTTAAGGGAGAAAAAAAAATCTTTCCTATATATTTCTCATGTTCTTGGCTGGGCTTTGCTGTAATATTGGTTTAAAAAAAAATAAAAGAGACTGAAGGGTAATAATGTGTTCCTATGCACATGGATATTCCCTGGAGAAATTAGGAAATCTCTAGAATAGGTCTCTAAGAGTTCTTAACATCTGGCCTAATTTCATATTATCTGAAACAATGAAAGAATGGTTCAGACTGCTTAGGAGGAAAGAGACACATAAGCACAGTTCTACATCATGGGAAGCCAGGCACACATATTCTCCATTGATTTATTCTAGAGAAACTTATTCACCAAGTCTCTCTGTCACATACATGGCATCTCAGGAGCAGACAAGGAGGTCCTTTATGGGAAGATAAAGTCTTTCTTATGAAAGACTGACTTTTCAGAACTTTTCTTGTTTGTGTATTATTTCAAAATAACTCATTTATAGTATCCTTATTCAGAAGATACCTATTTTCCCTGCTATGTTCCTACCTCTTCTGGTCTTGTTTTTAATGTAGTATTGCGAACTCCAGAATTAGTCAGTGCTATCTACGGAATGAATGGTGAAGAAAAATGGGAAAAAAGGAGGAAATTTGTCATCACGACTGCTCAAAGGAAAAGTGACATACACCTTAAGAAATACAAGTTATCTGAGTTTTGTGATTGGATAGAATTAGCTGTAGTTCTCATAGATTTAGTGCTGGAATTAGAAACTTCCGTTAACCTTCCTTAACTTGCAGGGCATGCAGATTACATGTGACCACTAGCCATAGAACAAAATGTTCTGTCTTTTCATCATTTGTTGAGAGATATTAAAAATAAGACCTAAGTCTCAGACTTAAGAATTGGAAGAGAAATGTAAGATCAAGATAGCAAAGCTTCTTGCTCCCAACACGTTGGTAGAACTAGAGCTATGGACACATCCCACTGTGGGGCATAGTGTAATGAAGATAAAGGCTTTTGCACTTTCACCGACCAGACCATACAGTCACTCACCATAGCTCACCCGTATATTTTGGACACCCACGCAGCATGATTTCTGTGCATGAAAGAAGTGATACTCAGGTTTGGTTTGTACAACCAGATCTTAACCTCACCAAGGGGAACATCCCTGGGTACTGGTACTGTCTTTTTATATAGTTAGTCAGAGTTGAAATGTGTTGAGATAGCTGTATTGCTGACCAGATAAGAAAAGATGAGATTTTGTGACTGGTAAATAGGGAGAAAACAGTTGGAAAACCTCAAGTACTAGTTTCTCACTGGAGAGGTAGCAACTTTTTAAAAATATATTTTGAAAACATCAACTTCTGAGCCAACTAGCAAAAATAGAATGACACTAAAGCAGTTGGACTCTGCCATTGGTATTTTAAGATAAGAAGATATAAAGGTAATGAATGATAACTCAAAGGGAAAATTGGCCCAACCAAAAAGGATCAGCTACATGGTGATGACAGCCGACAGCCATTTGTCAGAAAGAGTCAGGTTGACTCAGGTTGAGACAAACAGTCTTAGACAGATAAAAGTTTCAAAGAGAGTGGAGGGATTTTCCAAAGATTACGCAGATTCTGTGTAGATGAATTACTCTGAGACCAGTTACTGAAAATTAAGTCTGTAGTTTTCTTCTTCTAGGTGTTCAGATTCCATTCCCACCAAAACAAAAATAACTAATGAGCTTGTAAGATAGCAAAACTTAGAATGGATATGCTCATATAAAAACTGACCATGGAAAATGCTCACAACTGTTATGGTTTAGAATCCACATTCATATGTTTTGTATAGACATTAAATCAATTTCATATTAAATTTTTATAGTGTTTGATGATGACTTAACAAGGACAGCCTGCCTTCCACTCATATACACTACTGGCCTGGGGAATATCTTTTGTGGATGTTTAGTAACATATTATTTTGTAACAAAAAGTGAAGTCCTCATGAAATGCAAATATAGTGAAAGCAGAAGAAAAAAGAAGCCATTCAATTTTCTGTCATGATTTAGAATTTTTCCAACAAAGCCACTCATTTCCAATTTGGTCATTTATTTTGAAGATCTTTGTTGTTAGTATGCATGTCATATAGAAATAGAATGTAAGCCATTAACTGCTTCCATAATAGAGAAAATTGGAGACATACTTGAGAACTCCAAAGGGGACCATTGCTATGTTTTCATAATGGGGCTGGATTATTCAGAGAACAGCCTCATTGAAAGGAGCCTCATGATTGCACTTATCACTCTGATGGAAAGCAATTAATTGCTAAGATGGTCAGTCTGGCTTGATTGGCTTAGCACGTAGCTTGAGACCTAGCTTGAATTTTTGTGAGACTTGAGAACCCAAAACCAGTAGTGTTCAATAAAATAATTTATCTGGATGGCTGCTGTTATAAATAGCAACTGCTTATATGCATTTGAAATAAATGTTCTCAGGTTTGGCATACTGTTTCTTTAATATATATGTTTCATATATTAAAGAAATATAAATATATATAATATAAATATATAATATATATATTAAAGAAGCAGTATGCATGTGCATATATACACACACATATATAGTACCTAATATATGTAAATATATATATAATATCTAAAAATATATGATGTAAAGTATGGTTTTTATGGATTGAAGAGATCCAAGACCTGATACATTTTGATTTCTACATTATATTTTTTTTTCCTCTGGTCTATAATTACATTTACTTTATATGCTTACTGCTTCTGTGAATAACTCACATCTTTATAACCATTTTTGTCATGATACTTAGTTACAGAAAAAAAGAAACTATGATTAATTAGAGCTCAGAATGAAAGCTGGCCAAATTTAGCAAAAAAGAAATAGGAAGGTTTAGTATTGGCTGAGGAAGTTACTGACTGTCTGAATTTTCTAGCTCATCACATTCTAATCATGAAGATAAATGTTTATCACATGAACATTTGTTCCTGGTATTTATGCTCTGTTAAAAGCATTCCAAGTGCTTTTCAAGTTTGCTTCTTCTTGTAGCCTTATGTAGTAAATGTGCTTATCCTATGTGATTTAAGGTATGGAAACTGAGACCTAGAAAAGATAGGTTTTTTTTTTTTTTAACATATATTATGGTTAGATTTTTTTTTTTTTCAAATTAGTCCCTGTACCTTCTTGGCACCATTAGGACTTCTTGACAACTCAGTGTCCAAGATGAACCTTTGTAATAAAAAAATCTTGCTATTTTTACTTATATTTTAAAAACTGTGTATTTAAATTTGTTATCATGACATTTCATTTCATGACATTTATGTCATGTCATATTACAAATTTCTGAAATATTAAGAATATCATGTCACATACTAGTTAATCATCTAAGCTTTAGGTCATCTCTGAACTTCACCTAATGAGCTCAACAAAATAACTTCCTGTCAAAGTACATATAAGAAAGTACCTAAGACCTGTAAGTCCCCAAAATCCTAGAAAATAACTTGAAACCTTTTTAAAATCTATATTTATATGTTTGACCATTACTAAAGAAATTACCTTTAAAATAATAGTAAGACTCAATTTCTTCCAGGTTCAAGATTAGGAATTCCTCACTCTCAAATGATAATTTGCATAATAAAGACATAACTGCGAAGCTATTGATGAAGAAGCTGAGACTGGAATTAGGTTCTTAAGGTGATATTCAGTAGGAATTGAAATTTGATTTGTTCTATTGCGAACTGAAAAATATGTACAGCAGCTGTTGATCAAAGGTGATTAGGAAACTGCATTTTAAGAAGAAATTACAAGGAAGCCTCTTCAAAATGGTATGGTACATAGTGCTTTGCTTATTCAGGGTGCTTTGATTAAATCTATTTTATCTAGAATTTATCATAACTCTATTTCAGAATAACTTTACTGCTTTTTATTATTCAATCATAAACACACTTAGATTTTTATTAATTCAAATTTTTTTTTTGTTTTTATGTGTATTAGTGTTTTGGCAGCCTCATATGTGTGCCCAGTGCTTATGGAGAATAGAAGGGAGTGACAGATCCTTTGGATTGGCAGTCAGGTTTCTGGCCCAGATTTCCCACCATTCGGACCCGCCTGCAGCAGCTTTTCCCCCCAAAATGACTCAGACATTTATATTAAGTTCATGCGGTTTGGCTTATGGCTCAGGCACACTGCTAGCTTGCTCTTTCTTCTTAATTCAACCCATTTCTATTAATCTGTCTGCCACGTGGCCATACATAGCTCACCTGTGTTGCTTCCTTAGGTGGCTGGCCACCCTTCTTCTCCTACCTATGCTCCGATTCCTCTGCCTACTTCTACGGTGCCTACCATGGGCCAAAACAGTTCCTTTATTTAAATAATGATATTCATAGCATAGAGAAAGACATTCCCACATCAGTCATGGATGGTTGTGAGCTGCCATTTGTGTGCTAGCAATAGAACTAGGGTCCTATAGTAGTGCAGACAGTGCTTTTAACCATTGAGCAATCTTCCCAGCTCCTGATTTTTATTAATTTTACAATAAACTGTATTCTCTTTTAGAAGTCATAAAATATGCATCATTTTATCCTTCTGTGGGTAACCCTGGCAGATAGGTAATTATACTTGTTCTGTAGCATTCTGTGTGTGATGGCAAGAATTAAAGATTTACCTAAACTCTTCTAAATCATAAACCTAATCCTCATCTCTCTCTATATATCCTTTTTATTCCATATATACTACTAGATTGATTTATAAGGCATATACTGTATTATTGAATTTTTATGTTTCTTTATTCTTTTTTTTTTACTGATATCTTAGGTATGTACTATCCTTGCCTCATTGCATTATAAATATTGACATTTCATTTTTCTCATATCTTTCTGCCTTATACAGTTTATAAAGTTTCATCCCACACATTCAAAAACATAATAGATCTTTAGTTTTAAAAAATTACTTAAAATACTTTTCTAAAACAACTTCATTTAATTAACACAACAACCCCATGACAGGATATTATTTTACCATTTTATTGAGGAGGTAATTAAAGGTCAAACAAACTAAAATCCTGCTCCTCATCATGAATATACTATATCCATTTCTATAGCTGAAATAATAAATTATTGTGAACTTGGTTTAAAACAAAAATACTCTATCAAGGTTCTGAGGCTAGAAGTGTAAGATGAACATGTTCCATCCAGTGGTGTTTTATTCTAGAGCCTGATGGATGCTCTTTTAGATTTCCTGTTCCTTTTGGTTTCTGCAGCTCTTAGACCTTTGACTTACACAGATTATCCTATGGCTGTGCATCCATTCTCTGTGTCTCAGTGAAATCTGAGTTCTCTGTCCAGCTAACAGCTACTTTTAGGTTCTGTAAACAAGCTGAAAAATCTTTAGCATACAAACCCTCCCAATGAGGGCTTTGCATGTGAAGTTTGGTCAATATTAACCCAATTCAAACTAAATCAAAAACTCAAAAATATCTCAAAAACTTCAGTGAATTAACACCACAAAACCAGAATAAACACTAAATTAGTAGAAGAAAAAAAATAGTGAGTAAGGGAAGTAAAATAAAATAGATTAAAAAAAATACATGAAACACCAAAGATGCAGACACTGTTCTCAAAAATAATGAGCAAACCAGATAAACTTGCACAAAACCCCAACAGTACAGGCATGGTTCTTGAAAGAACAAACAAAGACAAGTGAAGGAAAAAAAAAAAAAAACAAAACAAGAGAAGAGGTGACAAAATGTAAGCCATCATAAAATATCAACATCATGCCAACCGCTTTGATGATGTGGAAAACTTGAACTGCTTCCTAGAGATTTATATCCTATCAATACTGATTCTTCAGAAACAGAAAATCTGAATAGACCTAAAATGTGTAAGGAGGGTTAATGTGTAATAATCACACATACAGGATAATCCCAGAATAAGATGCCCCCATTGATGAATTCTACAAAATATTCAAATAATAGTTAACATGAATTATTATTAAAATATTTAAAGTTGATAATGAAGGAATTTGTTGCCAAATCGTTCTACGAGTCCAATTTTTACCTGATACAAAATTAAACAAAGGTGTAACAGGAAAAGAAACTTAAACATCATTGATGAAAAAATTGAGAGTGTTCTCAAGATGCTAGGAAACCAAATCCGATAGCATATTATAAAGAGTGTTTACCAAGGGGATGTTTGGATGGTTCAATATATAAAGAACAATACATGTTGATATAACAAACTAACATATAAAGAGCAAATCCATCCTATCATCTCAACAGGGATACAAAAACATTTCATAACATTTAGCAATCATTTATTATAAGATATTAAATGAATTATGCATATGAACTGTGTGTCTCAACAAAATAAAGGCTATATAGTAAACCTGCTATCTTTATGTACATTGTGAATATGTGTTATTCTCGTTGGTTGCTAAGTAAAACTGATTTGGCCAATAGCCAGGCAGAATAAGTCTAAACAGTACATGTAAATTAAAGATGGGATGAGGATGGGCAGAGTCGGGACAGATGATTTGAACTTCCAAAAAGCAAGATGTGAAAGAAACTTTTAAGCTAAAGGATACATGGTGATACATAGATGAATAGAAATGGGTTAATTAAACCCGAGCCATTGAGCCATTGCCAAACATTTATAATTAACACAAGCCTTTGAGTAGTTATTTAGAAGAGGTGGATGGGGCAGATTCATTTTAGACAAGCCAACAGAAAACATCGTGAAGGTTCCTAGCTGAAAGCTTCCCATCAAAAATCTGTAACAACCCAAGGATGCCCACTTTCTCTAAGTTTATTCAACATCATTTGTAAGTTATTTTTAGAGCCACCAGATACATAAACATAATAAGCATCCATATTGGAAAAGAGATAAATAGTAATATTTGTTAGAGATAATGACATGATCATATACATAAAAGCCCCCAATATTCTGTCTAAAACTTTTACAACTAAAAAATAAATTTAGTAATGTAGGTTGTAAAATCACCACATAAATAGTAGTGTTAATAAATAGCAAGTCACCTGAAATACAAAAAAAATTCTATTTACAAAAGCAAAAACTACACAAAGCTTCTCTGTAGACAGGATTTATAAATGACTTTTTTGCAGTGTGGTTGCTGGACCAAGCGATTAATAAATATTTGCCCCATGAATGTGAAGGATTCTGGATTTCTGCAGTTCTGATCTCCATTTGCAAGCCTGAGGTCAATCTCTTACTTACTCTGGTAAGAGTAAAAGTCATATCACAGCCACATAAGATCTGTGCATTCTAAGTCTCCTTGTGCTCCCTGTATATTCAGTTTTATGAGCAAGCCTTTCCTTTGTTGAGTTTCCAGTATTTAACGCCTCAAAAAATTGTTTGCAATCCTTTCATGACACTTGTAGCAGTTAATAGATTTTTAAAAAATTATTATCACTGTTTTAAATAAGCCTTTCATATTGGTCATATTGTCTTTCACCCTTACCACTTGTCTTCAAATCTCTCTCTCTGTCTCTGTCTCTCTTTCTCTCTGTCTCTCTCTCTCTCTCCCTGTCTGTCTTGTCTGTCTTTCTGTCTATTGGTTCTGTTTTGGAAACACAGTGATTACCCAAGGTCATCTGTGTGAATATGGGTTTGTAACTATGTGTTGGAGCCTATTGACTTTGCTTTCTAATTCAGACATTTATCATTTGGTTGAGGGTCCATCCTAATCCCAGATCGTTTGGCACAGCTATATCTGATGCTAATGGCAAAAGTCATAAAGCAGCACAGCTGCTTGACAAAGATTCATCAAAGCTTAGCTGCATGATCACTGCCATGCCACTTTTGGTTTGTATCTCCACGTGTTGCATGGTAGGGAGACTCAATATTTGTCCAACTTGGGGATATTGGATTGGTAGAAAATTTCTTATGAATCATTTATACATTCTCCCCCGAGAATTGCTTTGAAGTTTTCAAGGAAAGTCCTGAGCATACTACCCCTCTTGTTTTTAGTTAGATATCCTTATCTCCTTGAAGGCCTCCCTTGCATGTGGAGATTGTGACTTACATAAAGAAAGATTTCTTTATGAGGATCTGAGATATTGACTTACTCTGCAAGAAGATAATTGACAAAAATAAAACTTAAAAAAGTAAACAAGATTTAGTGGTTTAGGAGTTGACAACAGATCAGATTACAAGCCTGTTCTATGTCATATACAGCCGCAAACTTAGATTAGCTGAAGTTTCCTCTGCCCTACACAGAGACTTATACTGATGGGAAAAGAATAGTATGGAAGATGATAAAAGAATAAGGGCCAGGACCTCCTTTTCTTAGAAAAGTTAGCTTGTGCAGAGACACTATGATGTCATATGATCAAGAAATAAAAGATTGCCAGGATTAGACATATAAATAAATTCTATAAAGATATAAAATGTAAACATTGTATTATGCAATAAACTAAGTAAGTGATAACTGCAGCAGCTTTGGCCTGAGGATATTTTGGGCAGTCTGACTGTTAAGAGTTAGTAACACATAACTCAGGACACGACAGTCTTCCCCAGCTGGCTTGGAGATTTTCTTTCTGTTTAGTGTCCTTGAAGCCAAAGAGCTACCAGCGTGAAAACAGGCTGTCATATACTTCTAGATTTTTTAAAAAATTGGGTTATAGGGTTGATGAGGGAAAATGATTATAAAAGATAACTTTCTTCTGTCACAGTTTATCAACAATGACTAAACTTATGACCCCAGATGTTCAAGAGAAAAAGTTAAACACATGTCTGGAAACAAAACTGATATGATCTAGTTTTGGAACAACACGAATCTATCTTTGCTTACTGAATTCTATATTGCCTGTAAGCATCCTGACTGCTAGTCAGGCCGGCTGCCATATTTTCCCAACCACCATGTCCTGACTCACTCCATTCCTCTCCTACTTCTTCCCTCCTCTCCTGGATCTGCAGTTAGAAGTTTCTGACCCTTCTGGCCTGGCCTAGCCCTAAGGTTCTGACCCACCCACAGTCTGGCCCCAATAATCATATAAAAACATATATTAATTACAAACTGTTTGGCCTATGGCTCAGGCTCATTATCAACTAACTTACAATTTAACTCAAGCCATTTTTATTAATCTATTGTATTGTCATGTGGCTAGTGGCTTACCAGTACTTTCACATCATACTTCTTTGGGTAGTAGCCTGCAGCATCTCTCTCACTCAGTACTTCTTCATATTTTAATCTATGCTTAGGTTTTCTGCCTGCCTCTAAGCTGCCTTGTCATAGGCCAAAACAGCGTCTTTATTAAACAAAGATAACAATGTATACTCACAGCATAGAGAAATACATCCCATAGCTGGGAGCTGTGAAGCACCCAGGCTGGCCCCTGTTAATCATCTCATCTTGAGAGCCTTAATTTAATTACATCTGTAAAGATCCATTTTCAAAGATAAATTCACAGACTCTGGGGTATATCTTACAAGGGTGTTCCCAGTTCAATCCACTCTATGTACTAATAAACAAATCTTGGTCTTTATCCTAGTCATTTATACTCTAAACCCAACGCTATTCCATTCTGGCTTCCAAAGTTACTAATGAGAAACAGGGCATTCAGAGTGTCTATAACTTGTATAGTTTTGGTACAATTATTTTTGGATATTTTCATAAAAGTTTTAATGGGACTGAGCAGGTAGATCATTGAGTATTTGCTATATAAGCATATAGATCTCAGTGCATATCTCTAGCACCCATATAGCATCCCGGAGCCCCAGAGGCTGGGGTAGGGACAAAGGTACATCCTTCAGGCTTGTTGACCAACCAGTCTAGCTTAGACTGAAGACAAGTTTATCTGTGAACTTGTCTTAAAGTTAATGTTGAGAGCACTGGAAGAGAATACTCACATTGACCTTTGGTGTCCTACATACATGCACAAATGAGTGTACCCATGTGTGTACATGTGTACATCACACACACACACACACACACACACACACACACACACACACACACACACACTAATTAAATACTCAAGTCAATAAAACTAATTGTGATAATTGTAAACATATTTTTATTATACTTTTATTATACATAGAAAATTATAGATATTATAAATAGAAGCCCTATAAAAGGATGTTTTTCTTTTCATACAATCAGAGTTTATGATTTTTTTTTCTATTTAGAAGCATCTTTTCAAATTGTTATATCTCAAAATGTGAGCCCTGAGCTACTTCTCCAGCTCCTGTTTGCTGTTTGCTGCCATGTTCCTGACCATGATGGCCATGGACTCTAGTTCTCTGAAACTGTAAGCCCCAAATACACTCTTACTTCTACAATTGGCCTTGATTATGGTGCTTTTCACAGCAATAGAAGAGTAAGACAGTGGATAGCTTATTCTGAACCCGTATGTTTTATTGCAGTTACATTTTCAAGGATCTGCCTTTTAAGTTTAACTTTGCATGTTTCTTGAACTATTGAAAACAACTTTAGCTCAGTGTATCTTTGTTCTTTTTCACACTTTCATCTCATCATCCACCTAGATTTTCTGTCTAATTTTTTACACACTTGAATTTTGGAATTATGAGGCTTTTTTTTTCCTCAATACTAACCTTCATGTTTCCTCACTTGTTAGCTTGTATAGTCAAGCTATGTAATAGTAATAGTATTTAAATCTGTCTGCATGTATCCAAGTTCAGTGACAACTCTCCCATGATCATCTGCCCCACAGAAGATCTGTAAGTGTAAGCTTCCAGGTTAAATATCAACTCCTAATCTATATTTCACATAATGGGCAGAATACAATTTAAAAATAAAAGTTTGGTAGACTCACCTGCTACTTAAATATTTTTCAGGAGTTTTTCAGCTATCCAAAGTCAAGCTACACCCCTTACTAGGGCAATTAGGCAATTCTCATGAGAACTTGATTTTTTATGACCTTTGTCTGTTTTTTTGCATTTTTAGTTTGAAAATACTGAACATTGACAAAAACATTAACACAGCTGCTTCTGCTGATAAGGTGTCTTCCTGAGCTTTCCTTGAAAAATATCTTTTGAAGTTCCTTATATCAAGAATTGTATTCCCAAAGGCCTTATGTGACAACCTCAGTTTGGGTTCTGTATCTATTCCATGTGGTCTCTAGCATCGTCTATTCACACACATTCTTTGTGGTTCTGTTGTCATATTGTGATCTACCAGTACGGTTAGCTTGAAGCGGTCACTGATGTTATCTTCCTGTCTGTGTCTAGCCAGCACTTAGTATTAGCACATCTTATGTACTACTAGATTACTGGGTGATTAGAATCTCATGGCTTGACCTTTATCCATGATTTTTACTCAATCTAGATTTTCGATGTTCTTACATTTTATGGTGCTAAAGATTAACTTTAAGACTTGCACATATTAGGCAAGTCTTATCCCACTGAACTATATTTACAGTGCCAACATATACTTAATTCTCAGTTCATTTCCTCTATAAATAGGAAATACCCCGGAACTGGAGATCTAGGCCACTGTGAGCCTCCTGGTATGGATGATGTGAACTAAATTCAGGAGCTTTGGTCCCCTGGAAGAACAGGACATGTTCTGAACCCTCAGATATTTCTAGCTTCTAGTAAATGATTTTAAAATACATATGTATATATTTGGCTTACTTTAGAAATAGTAGATCCAAGAACTTAGATCCTGTGTACTAGTCAGATTAAACACAGACACATTTTCTTTTTTCTCTATGCTAAAAAGAGCTGCAAGAATTGAAGAAAAATAACCCTATTTCTAAATGATCACATTATCTAGTACTTTTCACATCATTTTCAGATATTGCTGCAGGCCATTTTTTAAACAATGCTTGTTAATTTTATTGTGTCATTTTATTTACCTTGATAATATAATATCATTGCAATGGACTTTTTATAGAAAGACAATAACAGTTATACTCCTTGCCTATAATACTTATCTATCTTTTAATATAATTCAGTTATATTTTTTTCTATTACCAGAAAATGGTCTTCAGAAATACAGATAGATCAGAGTTAGCTTTGCCATTAGTATTCATTACCTTAGATACTATTATACCCTTTAATTTCCTTTTCCTCATCTAAACATGTCCTATGTGTCCTTCAGTTTTTTATTTTAAAAAGTACATCCTCTTCCTTATGAGTATAACAATTTCTCATTGCTTTTGTGTTCTGGTTTTCATGTAGCTTCAAAACAATGAGACAATTAAAATAAATACTATTTTACCATAGCTAAGAAAAGGAGATATTATTGATTCAGAAATTGGATATCTATGTGTGTCCTAGGTAGGCCTCTTTTTAAATATGGCTCAATGCCTCATTCCATTTTTATTACTTCTAGGTACCTAGTGAACAAATATCTTCATTTCACAAAGAGACATACAAATCCTATCCCTGAGAAAACTACATTTAATTCAGAACTCAGCAGTATGTATAAGTAACATGAATTTATTTTTCAAATGTATTTTGCCTTTCCATATTTTAAATGGATTTTTATAAACCTTTGTATTTCTTAATTACTTTATGTTGTTAAGACTTTCTGGAATTCAACCAATTTCCCTAATCTCAAGAAAATTACAATAAAAATTTTCTGTGAATTTCAAAACATCGCCTTTTTGTCTAGATCATTAAGGAAAGTATTGAATCAAAGGCTCAAGGTTCAGGATCCTGGACTAGCCCTGATAATTAACCTCTTGCTTTCTTGAGGATTAGAAACTTATTTCCACTCAATTTCTACCACTTAACCTGTTTTTAATGGCCTAGAGCCATTCCCAGGTGGGTACAGGGCCCTGAGCAAATCATTTTGCAATCTCATTGCCTAACAGTTTTATTCATTTTAACTCTTGTGGAAGTTAATATAAAGGACATATTAAAGTATAAAAGCTCCCAGGAGGGAGGTGCACAGAAGGCTATTGTTTATAGGTATCCAGTCTCCTTCCAGCCTCTCCTTCAGTGCTACATCCCGCCACCCCTGCTCCCAACTTTTATAGTACAAAAATAACCTTTATATCCTTTAATTTTAAAGGGTATATATTAAAAATGTACACCTCTCCTTGATTGTATTATGTTGAAATCCAATATAGTTTTGTTAAACCTCTTTCTATTAGCAGAATCATTTATGAATTCTAATAGCCTAAACTTTTACTGAGATTATAGTTCAAAGATCAGAAATAAACAGAATTAACTGAGATTTTCTTAGACATGTGGAGTTCCAGGCCACCTAAGACCACTGAGTCAGACCTCAATGGGTACTGTTTTAGATTCCTGATACACTCTATAGCCCACACTGGGGGAAACACAGTACAAGAAAACAGCTCATTAAACAGTCACTGTTACAAATGTCATTTCATCCTCAAGTCCCCATGTGTCTAACATCAGTTTCTCTAGACAGAGGCTCTGGCATATCCTGAGCTCTTGCTTTGTACTGGGTATCAAGCTGTATGCCAGGCTGAAAATTCTTTCCTGACGGAATTTACTACCTACCTCATTGTGTTTAGCCTCATGTTACAACTATTTAAAGATATTTAAATAGTTATTAGCAACTTGTCTTTTTCATATTGATGCTGTATACATGTATATTTTATAGCCTTTAATATATTGGGAAAATGGAAATGTAAAATGCCTTGCTAATTTCCTGCTTTTGGAATATTTTTAGATACTTAAAAATTGTCCTCTCTTCATGTTATATAAAGCTTGTGTGTGCATGGGTCTAATTGCACAAGTGTATGTGCTGTAGATTATTTATTTATATTATATAGTTCATGTCAGTTATCATTTTTGGTAGTTTTTTTTTTTGCTGTAAATAGTTGCTCTGTTTCCTACATGATTGTCCTTTGAATATTTGAAGGTAATGATAGTATTGCAATTATTCTTCTTAAAATTTCCTATTCTCTGTATCATGCCTTTCTTCCCACATACACATCTCACAATGAGCTCTATAATTTATAGATGTTGTCTGTGAAGCCTAAATCCCTTCCAGTACTGCAATCTCAATGTGCACTGTGCACTTTTGTGATTATCTCTTTAGATTATGCTAACTTTGAGAGCTTGTATTCTGAGATACTGACTTAATTTAATTGTGTTATGATTCCTAACTTTGTATTTACAAAGCTAAATTTATAATAAATTATTTCCAAACAAATTTTTCATGTTTTTTTTTTAAATTTCATCACCAGGAAGCTATTTTATAAATATGTTTAAATTTGAGTTAACCTTGCCTTAACCTTTTTTCAGAATTTCACTTTTGATAAATCATGTTGTGATGGCATTTTGAGTAAGAAAGTAACAAAGAGCAGGCTTTCAGTTGTTCAGTGTTTATGAAGTGTTTCTCACTTGGCACATTTATCAAGAGGATGCCAACTGAGTAAGCCTGGGACCCACCAGGACCGACTGAAACTATTCGTCTATATATAAGTCCTCCCACTGATACCTACTAAAATGTGGCAAACTTTAAAGGTCTCAAGTTTTGATTTCAACAAGACTAGATGAAGGCTCATATAATCATCTTAAGTTATAAATTAAATTATAAAATTAGTGCATATCTGAGAGCCTAAAGTTACAGTGTCCTTAGTAAATCATTTAATACTTGCAGAACTTGAAGGTTATTTTAAGTTTTATTACTATCTTAAAACCATTTTCAAGGTGAAAGCAGGTATAAAGCTTGTGTATGAAAATAAATTATTTATTATACAAAGTAGTAGGTTACATTATAGGATTTTAATATATAATTTGTGTATTTAAAATCCCCTCCTCTACTGTATTTCCACACCTGTCTCTGACACACAGTTAATTCTGCTAGGTCCTGTCCACTCCCCTGTCTTATCTTTTTTTGCCTCTTTCTAGTTCTTTCAAACCTCTTATTGCTTCTTACTGTCTTCCTTCTTCCTCTTTCCATAAAGCAGCATGTGGTGGAAATGAAATTAACTTCCTTATTATCAGTCACACAGCAAAAGTAAAAAATGTGCTTTCTTTAAATTAAGAAAAGCAAGTGGAATGTGTGCTTCTTGAAAGACATGCTGAAATATAATATAGATTAATTATCCTCATTACAGTACAAAAGGGAAACAGAACGTGTCCTAAAGGGGTGATAGAATTGATTTGCTTTACTAGCATGTGCTCATGCCAGGTTAGAGTTGGTAGAAAATGCTTATGCTACTAAACAATGGAAGAGAAATGAAGTTTGATTTTTTTATAGAGAATAATCATTTAAATACTCATAGCAATAAAACAATATAAGCTTAATACTATTTAGAAATTTCCATTTATTTAGAATATTTTCTTTAGAATATTGAAATATGTAGCTTTAAAAATCGGAAATTTTTCTTTGGCAGTTTCATGAATATATATATTCATTCTAGTTATTTTGCCTACATCTTCTAACACTGTTGTTAGCCTAAATCTTATTCCCAATGTATCTATTTCCCATATTCAAGTCCTTTTCATTTCATTTCTTCCTCATAGAGTTGGTCTAGGTGTATTTTTGTGATCATGATTTTAAATCTATCCATTAGAGCTGTATAGGCACATTGGTGTGCCCAAACTTGCTAGTATGCCTACCCTTCTCCAAAAATCTGTTAAGTACCAATAGTTCATAAATAAGGATTTTTGCATGCATAGTTGATCGTTGGGTGGGACCAACTTGTATCACCCAGTGTCAACAGGAACTGCTGCTGTGACCATATTGTCTTTAGAAAGTGGAATTTTCTAGCCTTTTCCCCTCTCATCCAACTCAGGCATTCTTTCCATTTCTTCTACAATGCTCCCCGAGACTTTAAGAGTTAGTGTCAATGTTTTGTTTATGGAAGAATCCTCAGCTCTCCTTTACTCTAAGACTTTTGTGCTTCCGTGTTTATTTACATTAGTTCACTGTAAATAGAGGCTTCTCTGATTAAAGATGAGAATAGCCTTGGTCTGAGGATATAAACATATATTTAGATGACAGTTTGATACTGTGTCAGTTTATTTAAGCAACAGTAGCAGCTCACTCCCAAGGACCTAAGACTTACTAAGTCATGGGGTTTGATTGAGATTTCAGTACTAGTTACAAGCTTCCTGTGGAGCAGGACTCAAATTCCATCAGGAAACAGTTGGTTACCTCCTAACAATCATGCCACCACTGCACCAATAGACATCCTATCTGGTCATAGTAAGACTATCGATAGCTTCTGCTTCTCCAGCAGCCTGCCTAGCAATATCTGGCAGCATACAATAGCAGCGTTTATCCTGCTTCATTTCTTTGTATTGCCTCTGTGGAATAAGATCTCTTCAGCAAAGCATTTTTTTAATCAATTAATTCTGTTGGAAGAGCAAGAGAATGACAAAGGCCTGTATTATTTTGAGAACTTCTGTGGTGTGACCAACAATTTCTACAGAGGTATCCCAAATTTTGAGTTTTTGTTTAGTAATTCATTAAAATTTAGAATGTTATTATTTACCCTTGCAGCGTATTTATCTTCGAATTGTCGTTTTTTGGTTTTAAGTTATGTAATTAGGGATTTTTCATGATCCTTCATTTTGAATAACTTTCCCACTTTCTTATCTTGCACCATCCTCCCATCTCTCTGCATTTCTTCAGTGTTTTACTTTGTTTTTTTGCTAGAAAATTCACAAATTTATAAAGAAGACATTTCTTTACAGTCACCATTGTAGTGGAGAGTAGCTACTATCACCTGAACCTAGAGGCATGGCCTCTTGGCCACCATAGACCTGGGAATCACCTATGACCTTGGGGCACAGTATTAGGGGTGATGCTGGATGGCAGCTTAGGGCAGGGCAGCTTCTATCTCATGCTCTTGGATAGAGGACCTGACCCACTGAGTGAAGTCACATGGACCAGTCCAGGCTTTCCAGGAACTGAACGACTGTGTAATCTCTCCTGTATCAGTGGGTGTTCCCCTTTGAGCCCCTTAATAAATAATAACCATTCTTTACCAGTCTCCACTGATTGTTACTTACAGTAATACACCATATTAAAACCATGAAACTGCTACCTGTGATGATTTTCCTTTGATAAAACAGTTTATAAATAAATAGTATAAAGAAAGAAAATCTTTCAAGTATGCTATCTTTTATTCAATGAACACTGAAAATCCTACTTCAAGATTGATAATCCTTTAATTTTTTATTGTGTAAATGTACCATAATTTATATATGCTGTTTGAAAGATATTTGAGTTCTTTATAAATCTGAAGAATTTTACATAAAGGTACTAATAAATATTTGTATAAAGGTTTTTGTGTAAAAATAATGTTTGGGTGAATTTGAGAAAATATTTAAAATTGAATTGCTCATGTTACTGAAGATATTTAATCACGTAAGCAGGTACAAAACTGTTGTCATCAATTGCCACATCATGTTAAATAGTCAATATGTTAAGCAATTTTAGGGATTTCTGCTAACATTGGGTTTGTTGTGGCTAAAATAACTTCATCTGAAATGTTGTCTTCATTTATTTGTATAAACCAGAATTTTCATTTGTAATAATGTTAAAATTTTGGTTTAAATAGATTTATTTTATATTTGTAAGTTCTGTGAACAGTGATTTGTAGATTTTTTAAACATTTCTTAAAATATCTTATTTTAACTTCTGAAAGATATTTTCTTCATTTATAGATTATTAACTTCTTTCTAATCCATTTAGCATCAAAAAGATGAAGATTGATTATCTTAGCTATGCAGCATTCTGAAGATGGCAGTTAACCTGTCTTTGTTCTGATCTGTAAGATGTATTCCTTTTAATGTGAAGAAATTAAGATATTTTCTTTACATAGTTACAGTTACTGTAGATGGCTGGTGTCCTGCTTGATAGTGTCCGACCTTTGCTGTAGAATATTATTTTAAGGTTTGTTACTTTTGTTTATGCTGTGGAACATTTGCTCTGATGATACAAAGATGTGTTGTGATCTTTTTATGTTGCATTTGTTTAACTCTGTGAAGCTGTGGCAGTTTGCCTATCTAAGACAACTGATGATCTAATAAAGAGCTGAACAGCCAGGGAAGAGGCAAGAGAAAGGATAGGCAGGGCTAGCGTGCAGAGAAGGAGTAAATAAAATGAGAACTCTGGGAGAAAAAAGAGAAGAAGCCAGAGAAAGAAGAATAAAGAAGGGGCCAGCCACACAGTCAGGGAATAGCACGAAAGTAAGATTACAGAAGTAGGAAAAGACAAAATCTCAGAGGCAGAAGGCAGACAGGGATATTTTAAAGTTAAGAAAGGCTGGCTAGAAACAAGCCAAGCTTGAGGCCAAGCATTTATAATTAAGAATAAGCCTCCATGTGTGATTTATTTGGGAGCTGGTTGGTACCTTTCACTCATCAAAATAAAAACAAAACAAATCTTGGCTGTTACTCATGATGCTCTCTGAAGCTTCTCATCTGAGATTACCTGAAAAATACATAATAATTTGGATACTGCATTGGAACAGTTTTCCTTCTATATTGTATTGTCTTTTCTATTTGTAATTTTATTGCTCTGTCCTCAATGATACTGATCTTTTTCTATCATATTTTTAAATTTAACCTAATTGGTACCTCATAAGCTCAGTCCTATATGACTTTCTATTTCTGTTCTAATAAGAAACTTAGAAAAAATGACTATTGATTATTGAAGCATTTTCAGACTTAGCTCAGATTCGTTGAAAACACTCTTTAAAAAGAATTTATTTAATGTTTTGTCTCTATATTCTGTGTGTGAGGGTGTCAGATTCCCTTGAACTGGAGTGACAGGCAAGTGTGACTTGTCAAGTGGGTTCTGGGAATTGAAGCTGTGTCTTCTGGAAGAACAACCAGCGGCTGAGCCATCATTCCAGCCCTAACATTTTACTTTTATATTCCTCAGTATATTTATTTTTTCTTAAAATATTTGAATATACCTCTAATAGATGTTTAGAAGTCCTGGTGTGGAAAAATTAAGTGCCCAGACATTTTAAAAAGTTTATTTCTATGTTTTTCTTTTTCTTGTGAGACAATGTCTTACTAGACAGTTTGAGATAGATTTGAATTCTTAGTCTTGCTGTTCAGCTTTCAAAGTATTTGACCACTTATGTGGGACACCATGCTTTTTGTCTCTTGGGTTCAGCTCTTAAATATATTTTATCTTTTCTATATTTATTTATTTTATTTATAAGAAGTCTTTTTTATCCATTCATCGCCCTGTTCCCCCTCCTTTCTCTCCTCCCAACCCCTCCCAGTCAGCCTTCGGCCTCCTCCCTCCCCAAGCCTCATCTCCTAGCCCAAAGGGCCAGAAGTCTCAAAATGGGTCATCCCAGCATGGTGAATTCACTCCTGGCAAGTCTGATTTCCTCATCCTAATATCAAGACTGCAATAGATGTTTCTCTGCAGGGAATGGGCTCCACTGTGCCAGCCCGTGCACAGGAACACATTCAGATCCCACTTCTCGAGGCTCCATTTGCTGCCCACGTCTGTTGACAGTTGCCTACTAGTTCCTTTTCCCAAAGGTTCTCAAGTGGCTGATTTTGAGACATTAAGCTCCCCAGAGCTCCAGCCAGCCATTACTGTGGGAATTTTTCTCATAATCCCTATCCCCTTGCTCATACAGACTCTTCTCTTCTCTCAGCTGGACCAGGAGATGGCCCACTGCTCAGTCAGGGATCTCTGCCTCCACCTCTATTCATTGTTTGATGTAAGTTCTGTGATGACACTTAGGGTGGTTATTCATTTGATAATAGGTTAAGTCCTGTTTATACATCCTCCCCACTATTAGTTGGAGACATAGCCAGGGACATCCTGTCTCCTTACAACCCCACATTGGCTTCCCTATGTCAAAATATCCTTCTCTATTTTTCTCCCTCTTTGTTGCTTCTGTCACTCAACCATCCCCTTCTCTCATGATTTGTTCCCACTTCTTGGTTGCAACCTATTATGATCTCAATTTGCTAAGGAGATTTTCTCTATTTTCTCTTCCTAGGGGAATCCCTGGATGCCTCTCTAAAATTCCTTCTGATCCCAAGCTGTTTAGGAGTTGTGATTTGCAGCTTGGGTATTCTTTGCTTTTTGTCTAAAGTCCACTTATGAGTGAGTACATCCCATGCCTATTTTTCTGGACTTGTGATACCTCGAACAGGGGGATATTCTCCAAGTCCATCCATTTGCCTGAAAATTTTAGGATATCATTGTAGTACTCCATTGTGTAGATGTACCACAGTCTATTAATCCATTCTTCAGTTTAGGGGCATCTAGGTTGTCTCCACGTTCTTGCTATTATGAATAATGCTGCTATGAACATAGTTGAGCTAATGCCTTTGGGGTACAAATGTGCATCCTTTGGGTATATGCCCAATAGTGGTATTGCTGAATTCTTGGGGAGATTGATTCCCAGTTTTCTGAGGAAGTGCCGTACTGCATTCCAGAGTGGCTGTACAAGTTTACACTCCCACCAACAATGGAGAAGTTCCCCTTGTTTCACATCCTCTCCTGCATAGGCTGTCATCTGTGTTTTTGAACTTAGCCATTCTGACAGGTATAAGGTGGTATCTCAAAGTTGTTTTGATTTGAATTTCTCTAATGGCTACAAATGTTGAACAATTTTTTCAGTGCCTTTCAGCCACTTGTCATTCTGTTGAGAATTTCCTTTTTATCTCTGTACCTTATTTTTTAATTGGATTATTTAGAGTTTTGGGCTCTAGTTTCATTAGTTCGCTATATATTTTAGAGATCAGTCCACTGTCCAATGTATGGTTGGTGAAGATCTTTTCCCATTCTGTAGGCTGTTGTTTTGTCTTATTGACTGTGTCCTTTGCCTTACAGAAGCTTCTCAGTTTCAGGAGGTCCCACTTATTGATTGTTGTTCTTAGTGTCTGTGCTACTGGTGTTATATTTAGGAAGTGGTCACCTGAGCCAATGTATTGGAGGGTATTTCCCACTTTCTTTTCTATCAAGTTCAGTATAGCTGGATTTAGTTTGAGGTCTTAGATCTGCTTGGACTTGAATTTTGTGCAGGGTGATAGGTTTGTATCTATTTGCATTCTTCTACATACTACCGTTCATTTATACCAACATCATTTTTTGAAGATACTATCTTTTTTACATTGAATATTTTGGCCTCTTTGTCAAAAATCAGGTGTTTATAGGTGTGTGGGTTAATGTCAGGGTCTTTGATTTGATCCCATTGATCTACAAGCCTATTTTCATGCCAAGCTGATTTTATTACTGTAGCTCTATAGTGTAACTTGAAGTCAGAGGTGGTGATGCTTCCCGCAGTACTTTAATTGAACAGGATTGTTTTGGCAATCCTGGGTCTCCTGTTATTCCAAATGAAGTCGAGTATTGTTCTTTCAAGGTCTGTAAAAAAAAAAAATGTGTTGGGATTTTGATGGGAATTATATTGAATTTAGATTGCTTTTGGTAAAATTTTCATTTTACTATGTTGATCCTACCTATCCAGGAGCATGGGAGATCTTTCCATTTTCTAATGTCCTCTTTAATTTCTTTCTTCAGTGACTTATTGTTTTTGTCAAACAGGTCTGCTCCTTCTTTGGTTAGAGCTACCACAAGATATTTGACGCTATTGCAGCTCCTATAAAGGGTGACGTCTCCCTCATTTCTTCTTCAGTCCTCAGTTCTATAAAGTGCTTTTTTAAAAAATAAATCGCAGATTTTTGCTCATCACATGTACAATACACCCCCCCCCCCCCCCCCGAGTAGCAGGGGAATTAGCGACTAAGCAGCATGGCTATTGTTTTTTGGGTTTTTTTTTTTTTGTTTTTTTTTTAAGAAAAAAATTGATTATACTATTTTTTTCAAAGTGTTTCTTAGGTTTAAGCTGTCAGTCAAATAATTTATTTAGAGCTCAGATTAATTATTTTAAAGAACATTTTAGATATTTTACATTAGTTTAGCCTTTACTCTAAAGTGACTATTCTATCTATGTGATGTAACTCTTCTGTCTTTACTGAAGTGCCAGTTGTTGTCCATCAAGTGTCTTTCCTTGGGTTTGTCAGATATTAAACATCTCTTAGCTCTGTATAAATTCTAGGTATTGTTCAGGTGGTGATTGCTTTGTTTTTGTTTTTTTTTATGTTTGTTTGTTTTAGTTAGTTCTGTATTTGAAGAGTTTTATCATACTCAATCACTATTTACAATTTAGACAGACACAAAGGACACATTAATAAGCTTTTAGAGATATTTCTCCCATAGCTCTCAAGTCTTCACATATGTCTTATTTTTTATCTGCTTTAGAGTCCCTAGCTACCTGGTCCCATGCTTATTCCATGAACCTTCAGTTAAAAACCTCCTAACAGAGATCAGGTACTTAGCAGATTCAGTTGCTTTGTTCTTCTAATTTCAGGATGTGCTGCATTGCTGTTTGGCTCTTTTCTATCACCTCCAAATTGTGGGTTTGAAAACATTTTTGGTGGTTTACTCAGTAAGACTAGTATGGTGTCTGTTGCTGGCTGTTTAATTTTTATTTGAGGGTATTTGTATAGACCCTTCAGAGACTTTACTTAAATTTTACATTTTTTTTCTCTATCACAAATCAAATATGAGGCTTATAATTTAATTTAGCTTTAGTGACATCTACTTGAATCAAGGTCATCAAAATTTATACATTGTTTTAGGTCAGCATGAGCTTAAATATAATCACAGCGTTGCAATAAAAAGAAAAGGATTTGTAGATGAGTTGGCTCTTGCAATGCCATCTTTGAATAACATATTCTACCTCTTGAAATAGCTGCAAGTGATGATCTCTTTACTCAGTTTTCAAGGTTGAATTCCTTCGCAATCACAATTCTTATAAACCAGCAATAGAAATGATATTTTTAAATCATGGTAAATTAGATATTTTAGTCAACTTAAAAAATTAGTTAAAACCATGTGTGAATTCGATATTTATGATTGTGGTCTCTAAAGCATACTATGGTTAAAATTGGAACACAAAGGCTTGTGTAGTCTTAGACGTTGATCTTTCTGTAAATATCTGCAAAGACCCACTTTTAGAAATTAGATCACATCAGTCTGGTTTCAGAGCGTATGGGAAGATCTCAGTTGAAATACAGTTTGTTTTTAACTTCTAAGTGATTCATTTCTCAGAGTATAAGTTCTATGTTAAGACTGATTTGTAATTTGAAAGTCAATTTCTATTTCACTAAGCTTGAAGTACTGGAGTTGAATCTTGAAAAAGAGGGACATAAACATGGGCCACTGTAATGATGAGAATAATTTTGTTTGAAGGAACATTCTTAATTCTTAGCTTGTATCATCTCAGAAGTCCATAAATTGGTGTTATAGAACTTCTTGAGTGTGAAAGTCAGACGCGGAGACTAGACAATCCTAGTAAAAACCTCATAACAATGATTCTATTAAAGAGAAAGACACTGCAGTGTGTGGGATACGTCGTTTCTTCCATTTAAACAAATAGGCTGATTTCTTAAAATTTTATAATAAATAAATAAAGACCTGAGTCTTCTAATCTTTACCACATAGCAAGATATGGTGCTTGGTGTGAAGCTGAAGGCGTGAGAGACCAAGGAAGAGCTCATGGAGAATAAAGAACCTAACACCAAATGGATCTTACATCTAGACACAGTCAGAAATTTCTGTCCAGATCACAAACACTACAAAACTGGGAGACATTTAGTTTATTTTCTGTTATCAAATTCAGACAATCAGACTCAAATTAATAATTCTGATTCTACAATTGTGATTGACTGAAGGAATGTATATAGAGGTGATGGTTATAAACTAGGCCTGGTATATTTATCTGTATGGATTTATCTAAATTCCCTTTGCTTTGTACTTTTTATGCAAAATAAACACACCTAATTCCCTCTTTTCTGTTGCTTACCTTTGCAATCAACTGTCATATTTTTCATGGAGTTTCCTACCACCAAAACTATTTCAGTTTGTTGGATATTTCATTTACAGAATCCTTTATTCAGAAAGTCCTCCACTTTCTGTACACACCTGATTTCCCTGTTAGAGGCCCAGGTTTCTTAGCTATGGTTTTAATCATAAGCTCAACACCATGACTTCCTGACTGGCTTCTATGGCTTAAATTCCTGTTACTTAGTGTTGGTTATGTCTCTGTGTTTTGAACATTGTGTGCAGTGAGGAAAAGGCCGTAATTTGATGTTGGATGAAACAAATGATTTTTTTAAGCCAACTTGTAGGATTATGTTTATAGCCTGGACTTTCCGGACTAGCCTTGTGGCCCAGACTTTCTGGCCTACAGCCCCATAGTCCCACTGAAACACACAGACACTTGTATTAATCCTACGCTGATTGACCTGGGACTCAGGCATATAGCTTGCTAGCTCTTGCTCTAATCTTAACACATGACTCTTATCCTGTTCAGCCATGGGGCTCGGTACCTTTTCTCAGAGCAGCATTTCAACTTCTTTCCTCTGCATCTGCTGGCATCGTGGTGTCTCCATGGCTTCACTGTGGCATTTCTGCTCTGTTCTTCCTGCTCTCAGAGTTTTCCTAGTCTGGTAGCCCCACCCATACTTCCTGTCTGCCTTTGGCCAATCAGCGTTTTTATTAAACTAGTGGGGAGGACAATTACTTACAATGGAACAACATAATCCTGCTACACAAACTTATTTTTGTTGTTGCTGTTGCTTATTTTCTATAAATATTGAGTAAGCAATGTTTAATAATTTTGTCAGGTTATTTTCTGGGCTCCCCTTTCAAATAAAATCTGGTAAATAATTAGACAACTGTATTTGTATAAACATTTTTTTCTAATAATATTGCTTCCTAATCTAATGAGCAATGTTTTACTGTTGATATACCTGTTAGTAACTAGCTAGTAGCAACATGATGAGAATCTCAAATCACATTTTATGTAGACTTATCTTAAGATAAGAAGATGTAAAACTGGTAGAATAAATCAGATTTATTGAGCATTTACTTTGTGCATAGTAGGTCTCTATGTAATTACTGTTTTACTTAATAATTACAACTACCCAAAGATATTATTGCATTGCTAATGTCTTACAGAAGATGAACATGGATCTAAATATTGAAACATTTGTCCAGCTGGTAAATATGAAAAACCTGTATTATAATCCAGATGATTTGATACTGAATTTCCAGATGACTTTTCACTCTTCTAGCATGTGCTGAGAATTTCAGGTTGTATATCTAAAGCCATAAAACAGTAGGAAAATGTCAAGTGTCATGTGCTATTTATATAATGGATAAAATGCTTTGCATCACATTAAAGCCGTAACTTTAAAAGCAGCATGACATTTTGAATGGTTTGACTAGTTCAGTTATAGAAGGAGCTACTTCACTGTAGTGGAGGAAACCCTGTTATTCTCAGGTGACAAATGCCTTATAAAGTGCAAGAGCACATGGCATTTTAGAAAATGAAAATTGTAATTTCATAATTTTATAATTTATAAAGATTATTCTATGAACCCCGGTCCTTTAGATGTATATGAATTTCAGTCGACATGGTCAGCTATTGTCCTCAGGCTTAAATCCCTTGGAAACCATAATGATACTCCATATACTTCTCATATATACACTGTTGGTACATAGTACAGTGTCCTTATATCTGTGTGCCTCATGTCAGCTCTGTGCGTGACCCAGGGCTATTAATGTTAGTCAAGGAATGTCGAGTCTCTACATTGGGTAGGTGTCAGGTTAAATACTAGAATACATTTTATCAAAAGGTTACTTGTAGTATGAGGTGTTTGGCCTGGGACTTTTGGGCCTAGCTTTAAGGTTTAGGCCCACAGACTTATATACCAATTCTCCCTACAGTTACTATAAAGCAATTGATCTTCCTACCACATTCTAATATAAAATGCCGGGGAAAGTGTTAAAATTATGAAAGTCTTCCAACTATAAAATAAACTTAGCAGATTATACATGAAGGAAAAATATGTAGTGGTTTTTAAACAAAACAGTAATCTCCTTATTTTTTCTCAATAAAAGAGAAATTATGATTAATGCATTACTAAAATTCTGATACTATGTGGTTTAACAGTGATGCTCGCATACTGTGTTAGTTATGGCATCAGAGCATCAAATGGGCCTCATGCAATCTGAAGAAGTGATTTGAATACTTATACGGGACAGGCTTTACTCCTCTATGTCTTATCATCATGATTATAAACTGTCAGGTCTAAAGGAAGTGGTGTCTGTTGCTGGTAGAAGATAATAAATGTCTGTGCTTTGTCTTAAAAAGATGTTTCCTGTGTTGCTCACAGTGTTGGATTATATTGCTTCATAACTGATATTTAGTAAGATATTCATGCATTATCAGTATTATTTTTAACTTTTTGAAATGAAAAATTATGTTTGTATCTAGAAAATACTTTCATTAATTACCTTTCACTTTACCTTGACTTTTTACTTCAGCTTTGCATTCCAAGTGCTTCAAGCATATATGCTATTATTGGCTCCCTTCTAAATATAGTTTTTCATGTAAATTCTATATGAAATAATTGTACTATAGATGTATTTATGTTGAAGATAAAATTATAGTTGAATTTTTAAATGCCCCACTGTCTTAGTCATAGTACTTTTGCTGTGGATAAGGCAACTCTAATAAAGGAGAATATTTAATTGGACTGGCTTATAGTTTGGCCCACTACCTTCATGACAGAACTCATGGCTCATGCAGGAAGACATGATGCTAAAGCGGTATTTGAGAGTTCTGCATCGATATTGGTAGGCAGCTGGAAGAGAGAGTGACACATGGCCTCAAAGCTCACCCCAGTAAAATATTTCCTTAAACAAGGCCACATATCCTAATGGCCCTCCCTAAGCATTCAAATATATGAGCCTGTGGGGGCCAGTCTTATTCAAACCACCACATCTACTAAAGGGAGCACACTAAAGAGAAATAAGAAGCAAGTCTCCTATTGTTTATACTCATTTTGTTATTGTATTTATTTGTAGCATATCTCTGCTACAGCTTTGAATTTTATTTGCTCATTTACCAGTTCAAGAAAGTACAACTGAGAACTGAGAACAGCACACGTGTGAGCATTGGGAGTTCCTTTTGTTTACCAGCTATGTTTCTAATCACACCAAAGTTGGCAATTTACTAAACATTTGATTGTCATAGCCTCTGAACTTAGTGGGATTCATTCCCCAGATGTGCAAGTTTCTGTAATATATACATTTATGTAAATTACTGATGCTGACAGGTTATTCTCTATATGTACAGGTGAAAATGAATAATCATCCAAAGTTAACACAATTATCTCAACGTTCACACTGCTCATGGATTACATGGAGAGACAATGGCTTAGATGTGAAATGTCCCCCATAGACTCACATGTTTAAACAACAGGTCTCTAGCTGGAAGTGTTGTTTGGAGATGTAGTAGAACCCTGAAGGAGAAAGTGGATTACTGAGTGTAGCTTTTGAGGCTTTACAGACCAGTCCCATTTCCTGTCGACTCTCTACCTCCGGAATGTGGAAGCTGTATGACCACTCAATCTTCTCTGACCTGCCTCATGCCTTCTCTCCTGCTAACATGTCTTCCCGATCATAATGGACTGTTTTCCTCCGTAACTGTGAGCTAAAATAAAGGCTTTCCCTCATAAAAAAAACTTTGTCAGGATATTATTCCAGCAACATAAGAAGAAATTAATACACTAGTTATTTTCTTCAATAATAGAATAAAATTATTTATAAGAATGTCAATAAAAGATAAAAAAATATTATAAAATAAAATTTAATATTAAATAAATGCTTATACTTTTGGGAGAAAACTAATTGCTTTTATATTTATGTTAATTTGGTGATTTAAAAATCAGTTGTATTATTTATTTTGCTTCATATTTAAGTCGACTTTTAGAAATAAATCTTATCTTTGAAGTTGAAGTTGTTTTTGAAATTTAAACACAACATATTCTTTGTTAGCTTTCTGATCTAGAATTTCAAACCGAAATGCCTTTCCTTTCTCAGTGCTAATGTCATGCCAATATCTTAAGCATAATTTTATAAAAAACTCTGTGTATCTTCTGGATTTACTTATTTTAAATTTATTTAAATGTCTATAGTGGCACCTCACTATATTCATTCCTGTGTTTACTCATCTCCAACTCCAGCCATTTTCTTTCTCTGTCTTCATGTTTACTTTTCTTTCCCTTTGCTTTTGGGTTTTTCTGAATCTAAGTTCCTAGCTGAGTTCTAGCTTGTCTAGAGGAAGTCCCATGACTTTTAATTTAATGCTCTTTTTTTGTCTGTGCTTTTATTTGCTGAATTGATGGGTCTTCGAGGGCCGTGCTTCTCTGGTGGCATCTTCATATATGTCTGTATCTGCTCTTAGGACACTTCCTTCTGACTCACTCGTTGCCCTAACCAGGGCACTTCAATGTCAGCTAGCTCTGTGCTTTATTTCTCTCTCTCACTGACTTTTCTTCCTTCCCACTCTCTCTTTCTCCCCATTTTCCTTTTAATATTTTTTATAATAAAGGATATTTAACTTGTTTTTACACCTTTTTAGAGTTCTAAGCATCTCAATGGGCTTGCTCATACAGATTTTAATAAATCATACAGATTTATTAAAGAATATTTAGCAGTCTTTTAACACCGTGGTAGAGTTCTGGATATTCCAGTAGGCTTTCTCATATAGGTTCCCTCACATAACTATCTCAGCTATGTTTTTCTGTGGCTTGAAATTTTAAGGAACTTTCTAGAACTTTATGCCTCTCAGGAAACACAGGTCAGGGGCAAGCACTAATATCTCCCATTCTAGATTCCTACATTAATCAGAGAAGCCCCACCCTCCTCCATCACCTCACAGTAGCCCCATCTACCCCCATCACCTCAGAGAAGCCCCATCCTCCCCCATCCCTTCAGAGATGTCCCACCCTTCCCCATCCCTGCAGCAGAAGGGAGGGGAACATGTGGTACCTAAACTTTTCTCCCCATTCTCGCTGTGCTCTGCAACTCTTCAGTTACCTTTTAAGTTCTCATTCTTAAACAGGAATCACTATATTGATGGATTGGTTTTTATATCTTTATTGGAATTTAACATTTCTTGTAATAGCAAACTGTTGGCTTGTTGGAAGGAGTACACATAGGGAAACCGGGGGAGTATAAAGCACATCTATGACAAGATCATCCAATTGCTTGCTCACACCAGCGTCAGATTGAGCTAGGAGATAGTATATGTTGCAGAAACCTTGTTTTAACACAATAGAGTAGATAATAGAAAGTCTTTTTTTACTATTTTAACAGAGCTAACGTAATAAGAATTTTATTTGAAAAAATATCATTCATTTAGCAGGAATATGACAAGATGGATAAAGGGGAGAGGAGAAGGTAGGTTACTAAGTACTCTATTGGCAGTAGGCACTTTACCTGACATGTGGACTGTATTTACTAATTTATGTTTTATTTGCTTTTATGGAAGAACTGTATGTATATTAACACTAATCATGAATGACTTTTAAATATAATTACACTTTCATCAAAATCATATACTTCTTAAGCATAGAATTAAAACTGCTAGTACCTCATAGAGTCTTAACATGTGATATGTGATTGCTTCTGAAATTTTATTCCAATTTAATAAAAATATCTAGATATAAAATTTCTAATTTAAGTGACAAGAAATACTTGAGTGTACTTCCTCTTATTTCCAAGTGACTGTCTTTTTTATTCATGGTTTGTTTCCTCTGGTGAGGTTCTTAGTAGACAGTTTTTATCTTGATGTTTTTATAGTTTCTTAATTATTCACTGTCATTTTAAAATGGGTGCTTCAGGAATTCTTGAGTATTTACATACTCTGTCACCTTGCTTAACTTTGCATGTCTCATAGGGTCCTGATAATTATTGTAATAGAACTCAAAAGAAGTTATGTCAGCCTGCGCCTGCACATACCATTAGTGCATTAATGTGTCAAAATAGCAGTGAATGACACAGCTCTCGGCAGTCTTAAAAGCTCCTAATGGCAGTCCAGGTCTAGGGAATTGATTTGTAAGCAATACTAACGCTATAAAACTTTCTTTTTGATATATGGTTTCAGAAAGCTCGCTCTGTTACTCACCTTATTTTTAGTAGATGAGTAATAGCTATTTGAATAAATGAGCTATCTATAAAGACAACATGGTTGATGTTCCCTCTGCAAGTAGAGATAGAAAGCTTCAAACAGGAAAACCAAAAAGGTGGCCACATATTAAAGTTGATTCAGGTTGCTAACATTTTAGCTGCAATTTAATCATGGGGACAGTCTTTTAAGTTATTGTTTTGTGGTTAATAGAAATGGATTTTGTAATGCAGTTTTCAAACTAATAACTTTTTGACGTCTAGAAGTATTGAAAGAAAAATATTCAGAAAGTGGAGTGTATTTAATAAATATAAATTTATGATAAAATAATGCAATAAATATAGTGAGGTTATGTATATTGTGCTTGAAATCTGAAAAAAAGTATTTGAAGACTACCACCATACAGAGTTCGAAGGTTGAAAGGCCCTAAAGAGTTGAATTTCAGCTATAGTCTAAAAGTGTCTCATTTTCTGTGTGATTCTTAAAGATACTTAGGACTCTGCTGCTGCTCTTTGGAGCTATACATACTCCTGTAAGGAACCCGTAAACTCCTCCTCTGTGCTTATTACAATGTAGATTCCAGGGCCCATTTTTTAAAATCTTATTTTCATTAAAAAAAACAAAGTCATCTCCATCAATGTATCCCCCTGCTTTCCCCTCCCCGTTCCCAATCCCTCCCAGCCAGCCCTCAGCCTCGCCCCTTCCCATCCACCCATCCCCTTCCTCAAAAGGGCAAGAAGTCCCAAGGTGGGCCAGTCCAGCACAGCACATCTACTCCAGGCAAGTTCAATTCACTCATACCAAAGTCAATGCTGGGTTAGGTGTTCCTCTATAGTGAATGGGCTCCAAAGTGCCAGCCCATGAACAAGTCTGATCCCACCTCTCTTGACTCCACACACTGAGGGCAGTCAAAAGCTGCCCACCCCGGAGGGCCCAGCTCTCCCTCCAGAATGGCTCTCCAATGGTAATTCCCCACTCAATGAGCTTCCCAGAGCTCCAGCCAACCATCACCATGGGAACCTTCCTCAGAATCCCTATCCTCTGTTCCTAAAAAGAAGTCCAGTTTATTTATTTTAAAAAAAAAAAAAAAAAAAAACTACATCATTTTGGCTCAAAGCTTATCAATTTAATAAAACAGTAGATTTTTCTACATTTTCAAGCGTGGCATAAAGGAATTAAAAAAGGTTATCTTAGAGATATCCTAAAATATATTCTGTTTGACAAAATACCTGTCAAACACAACGTGAGGGAGGAGCTTTCTTGATTCAATTTGAAGGACAGCCATGTCACATGGTGCCCTCAATCTGTAAGAGATGAAAGCTGTTGCTCATCCAGCCTTCTGCTTTTTACTGCACCTTGGACACCAGGCGGTAGACTGGCACTACCACACTCAGGGCGGATCTTTCCACCTAGATAAACCCACCCTAGAAACTCCTTCCTATTTATGCCCAGAGTTTTTCTCTTTACTAATCAGTATTGGCCACCATGAAAACTACAATCAAGGCAATATGAATATCAGTAGCATCATGCCGAGTGTCACTATTGCCATTTAAATTTGTGTCAATAAAGAATCCATTAAACTACATTATTTCCCAGAATTCCTTTAGCCTTTAAATTTGTGACTGAGTTCATCACTAAAGGTAATGTAGATAAATAGAAATTAGTGCACAAAATGATTATTTTGACTAAAGACAGAATTATTCATTGGATAGTAACTGACCTCACAATACGACATTTTCCCCAAATATAATTTTATTTCACTGCAGATTACATGGAAGGAAGTTTATCAAGGGTGTTCTAAAGAACTTTGGAATTTCTCAGGGTACACATGAAGCCAATGCTGGACAACAAAAAAGATTCATTTTGTCTAGTTTTATTTATACCCTTTATTCTCCCACACACTCAATTTTTCATGTTTTTTGTTAATTGTTAATAACATAGTGACTTTTTAAGCAATGTCTTTAATCAGTGTAAAAATATTATGTACATCAACTTAAGAGTATCACAGAGGAAACATTTAAATAATATTTTAAGTTTAGATGCCAATAAAATGATACACTCATTTATTTATGGTTGTGAGCCAAGTCTTTAATGGCTGAGCTATCCCTTCAGCCCTATACTCATTTATTAATTGCATAAAAAAAGAAACATTTGCTAATGTGCTTTGCTAACAGGGTGAATTCATAGGCAATAAACTGAGTTAAAAGGAGGCATCACAGAACTCAAAGGTTAGCAAAAGAAAAGAATGTGTCTACCATGGCCTAGCATTGTCTTAAAATACCTTTCTTGAACTTTACAAACATGGATTCCATCCTAAGTTCCTGTTTTAAACTGCTCCCTCAACTTTCATACAGATTTACTACTCTAGAGCCACAGGTTGACTTTTTAATGGGATGATTTTTTTTCCCAGTTGTTTTGTATTTCAATACCCTTTCCTAACATATCGGTTATTTTCTGAGCACCCGTGGACATGTGTCTGTGTCTTTTCTCATTTACTTGGTATGTGGTCTCTACAATGAGGTTGACTTTCTGTAAAAATTAAATTTTATATCTTGTTCAAAATCCTCAAATGATCTGTCCCAGATGGTTGTACATTTCTGTATACAGGACCCTAAATCTGAAAATTCAGAAGGATATATGGCTTGCTGGTAATATCCATAACTATTAATAATAATGTGACCACATGGATTTACTAAAGTCATGATTTACAGACATGTAAATTCTTATAAGTAATAATGTTTTCATCTCTGAAAGTTTTCTATAGTAAAACAAAACAGGTGTGTAGCTCAATTTATAACATTAAATCCTCATAACATATATTAGTCATGTTTCATTTACTTTTAGGAGATCATGACCTACAAACATATTTTTTATTTTGTTCAACAGTCTGGTTATTTTGTAGTTTGTTTGATTTTTATTGAAATGGCTGAATGACCAATGATTTTTTTTTCTTTGAAGAAAAACTCTCTAAATATCTTTTCCTTTTATTTGAGTGGTGAGACATTTAACCTACTTTATTTGTGTGCTAGGATTACAATTTTGTAGTAAATTTTTAATGGTCTCATGATAGTGAAGTTAATAGTATGGTCTTTGCTGCCTGCCATACTGCTTCTTGAACTTTAGACTTTGTGGAATGAGAAATGTTAGTCAGAATACTGCTAGTTAGGGGTTTCTAAATGCTTTCAAGATGGGGCTGGTTATGAAGACTTAAGACATGATTCCCAATTAGAATTGGTCATTTAATTTCTACCCCTAGATTCTAGAAGGAAGGTAGTCACTGATTGAATTGATCACCAATGGCCACCAATTCGTGGCTGCATAAGGAAGTCTCTGTAAGACCGCAGAAAGACATGGTTATGATGAGCTTCTGTGTAGTTGAACACTTGTAGACTTGTGTAGAGTAGCATACTCAATGAAGAAATGGAAGACGTCCTTTCCTCTTCTCCTCCCTCTGCTGCATATCACTTCCATCTGGGAATACTCATGTTTCCTTTTCATTTTCTTTATTATAAACTTGAGTTAAGTATTTCTCTTAGTTCTATAAATGGCTCTAATAAATTTATAGACTATAACCAGGGGTCAAGGTAATCCTGATTTATAGTCATGCTTGAGATCTTCTGAAACTGAACCTGTGCAGTGTAATGGTCTCAGAACTGAGTAGGAGGACAACCAGCTGATATAATTTGCAGAATTGTTTGGATATGTGTGAGTTTAGTAGGTTCATAGAAGTGTTCGGATAGCATAGTAAAATAAAGACTGCATTACCTACCTTCTAAATTATTTTATTATGCTATAATATGCAAAAAATTAAGTTTGCCACAGCAACCATTTACTTTTAATGATGAGGCTGGAAGCCAGACTTTTGCAATGATAGGTAAGCATTATCCCCTTGAGCTCTTGATCTCTGAATGGACCAATGTAATTTTTCTTTTTCTTTTTTTCCTTTTGATACAGCGTTTAGGTTCCTTTTGCCCTTTGTCCTTTATTCTCTTTTCAACATCCCCCCCCCCCATTTAGCATTGTCATATTCTCAGTCAAGATGGCTGCTTTAGGTACTGAAAAATGCAATATCTATTGATTTGCTCCAAATTTTCTTCATGATTATAAGACTCTATTGATTTTCTAAGTATTCCATCTACAGATCTCCATACATGCTGTAAAGACAGAAAGGTTCACCCAGGTGTGAACCGGCTTTATTTCCTCTTATCCCCTGTGCTTTGTCCTTTTGTTCTGCATCAGCTAGTGATCCAGATCACCTAGTACTATAAATTATCTACTGCTACCATCACTTGATATAACACCCCTCTCACCCCTTTTCTCTCCTTCTTTTACATCACAGTCTTAATATTTTTTAACCCAAATTACTGCAGTAGCTGTCTATGATCTTATGCATTTCTAATTCAATTTCTAAATGTTGCCAGTAGGAAATACTACAACCGCTAGTTTGATTTTCTTTCATACCTCGTGAATATTTTATTATTTTTCTATAAAATCTTAGAATCGAGAAAAGAAATGTCCTACAAACTTTGCAAGTCATGTGCAAGTCATGCAGGGGACTGCCTGTCAATCCAGCCCCATCTCAAACCCTCTGGTGCACATTCAAACTGACTTACAGATCTCAAGAAATAACATGCCTTTTACAGCTTTCTTTTCATACGAGAAGTAGTATTTCCTTTCCTTGATTTGTAAATGAAAGATAATCTAATAATTAATTATTTTTTCTATATTTATTTTTGTACTTATTCTCTATTTATTATAAGTGATTTTAGAGTAAATCATTTTGACATTCCTACTAGAAAATTCTTACATTTGTTATATCACCTGTTATTTATATATATATGCATATGTACATATATTTATATAAATATCCCTTATATTAAGCCCGCTTTACAGAAAATTCAATTTTTTATGATTTTCTACCTCATTTTTAATAAATTTGTTTATTCTTAATTTTGGCATGCCACAGCACTTTTTAAATCCAGAAAATCAAGAGCCAGATTTTCCTGGATAATTTTTTTAAAGATTTATTTATTTATTATGTATGCAGTATTCTTCCTGCATGTCTCCTTGCAGGCCAGAGGAAGGCACCGGATTTCACTACAGGTGGTTGAGAGCCACCATGTTGTTGCATGGTGGTATGGATAACAACTCATGGAAGCTTGATCCTGGAGTTCCCTGTACAAATTGCTTGCAGATGCACGTGTGGGGGCCAGCAGTCAATACCAAGCATCTCCCTGTATCATTCTCCACTTCATTTTTGGACAGTTTGCCTCACTGAATCTGGGACTCACTGATTGGCTAGACTGGCTAGGCAGTGCGCTCCCTGGATCCCTCTGTTTTGGTCTTTTCAATACGCAGTTATAGGCACGTGGTGACTCTTCTAACCTTTTCTGTGGGTTCTGGGCATCTGTACTCTTATGTACAGAACAAAGACTATATTTGCCTTTGATTGTAGAACACAATAGCAGTTTCTTGGGTATTTGTATAATTAAGCAAAGACTTTCCTCGGCTGCTAACTCTTAAGACGTAGAAGTGCAGTGGAACTTATGAAAACTCATTAATGAGAGCAATAAAATGTTAGCAGCAGGAGATAAAGAACAGGGGTGTATAGGAAAGGGCTGGGGGAAGAACATTAAATGGATGATGTAGTTGGGCAGATCTTTAGTCAAGTCCCAAATGAATGCAGACTACAACTTGGCCTCATAGTCAGTTAACTTTTCCCAATGCTGCAAACATAGCTAGATAATAGAATGATAATTGAATGCACTAATGTGTACAATGTGGATAATTCTCACCTGTGGTTTCCTTTCCTGGTCTTCCCTATTTTCAGTAAATCTAAAATTCCTAGGCAGAGGTTGAGCCTTTGCCTAAAAGAGGCTCACTCACATTCTCCTATATCTAAATAACTCACGTTCTATCCCTGTCCTTTTTTGTTGTTGTTGTTGTTCTAGCCATTTTTCAATAATTGACATTCACTCCTTTACAGAATATGGGAATTGAATTTCCATACAAACTAATGGGCCAACCATTTTTTTTTTTTTTTAGACTTAGCCTTTTCCCCCTACTTTCTTAAGCAGTTTGAATAGCACTTCCAGCTTCCTAAGGGCCAGGCTTCACAGATTCTGTCTTGTAAGATGTGATAATGGCACTTCTTCATTGTTCCCAACACAGTGTCCCAGCTGTTAGACATCTCCTGTACAGCACATACTCCATGAATATAACACCAATTATACTTAGTCTTACAATAAAAACCTGGAGCCAGATATTGGGGGAAAGCTCAAAGATCAGACAGAGAAACAAGCCATAGCTACTTTGCACTTAGCTGTTCTCAGAAATTCCCAGACTGATGTCTCTGAGTCCTCAGCTGAAAGAGAAGGGGACACAGGTAAAGGGCTACACTTCTGCCTCCTCCTGCTGCAGAAGGATGTTTTTGACTTGAACCATCCGTATAGTTTGGACTTGCCTGCCGTTGTTTATCTGGACTAGTAATTTTAAAGTCTTAAAGAAATATATAGACGCTTATACTAGTTTTATGTTCATTGGCTTATGTTTTAGGAGCATTGTTAGCTAGATTTTTTATTTTAATTCAATTGTCTTGTTACATGGCCTCCTGGCTCCCCTGTGTTACTTTATATGTTGATTTTTGGGTGGCTGGATCGCATTGCTTCTGACTCTGTCTTCATTCCTTTATCTATATTCTGATTATTTTGTCTACTTTTAAGATGCCTACCATGCAACATTTTTTTTTACAGCATATAGAAAGACACATGGTTGCCAGATACTGGGAAATATTTATTAGTAATATATCATATAAAAGATTCCTGGTTATTGAAGTATATACAAGCACTTATGATATAAATTGAACCTTGAGACAATTTTTGGAGAGTGGAAATGTCTGACATTTGATCTGCTGTCCAAGAATGCAGGAACAAACAGGAAGGAAGGTCAGTGTCTTAGTGTCTCAAATGGATGTGGCCACTCCCCATTTAGGGTCTTGGTCCTCTAGAGACATGGCTCTAAGCTTCACCAAACAACACCTGAAACTCACTACTTCCTGCCTGACATTTCTTCCTCTCCCCCACCATATCACTTCCTGTTTCAACTTTCCTGGTGCTGCTATTAAATATACTGTGTTTCCCAAGTACTAGGAGAAGAGACATGGGCTCTCAAGTGCTGTGATTAAAGGTGTGTGCTACTACAGCCTGGCTCTGTCTGGCCTTGAACTCAGAGAGATTCAGATGAATCTCTGCTTCTGCCTTCAAAGTGCTGGGATTAAAGGTGTGTGACACTACTCCCTGCCCTTCCTGGCTAACTCTGTGGCTGACTCTGTTTTCTGATCTTCAGGCAAAATACAAATGTATCTATTAGGTACCTAATATATCTCCACACACAAACATCAGTATATTTTCAGTTTGATGATGAATCCTGATAGATAAAGTGTAAACATGAATGTGAATGCTGTTATGTTAGGAGTCCAGGTATTTAATAACTTGCTCAAAAATGACAAGAGGAAAACATTCGGGGCAGTGCAAGTTTAGAGATGACTGCCTGTTTCTACTTGGTTTGGAGGAAGCAGGAACCTGTTTAGAGGGTAAAATAAACACGTCAGAAAAAAACAAAGGAATAAAATGGGTCAGAGAACTGGGGGAAAAATAGAATGTCTGAGAGAAAGCCATAGAGGGAGGTCTTGAAGTTACTACTTTATAAATCTGTAAGCCCTTCCAGATGTTCTGAAAGACAGTGACATTAAACTCCACTGTAATAAAAGGGGACAGACAGGAAGGAAGGAGGGGAGGGATTCAGTTCTATTTGAGAGCAGGCCACTGAGAGTTTGACCATATGTCAGTGAAGAATAAAAACAGCAAATAGACATGGAAGTCATGGAAACATATCACAAGATAATAGATTTCAACACAGCTATACTAAATGCTAAAATCTACAATGAAAATTCTAAAATTATCAGAGTATGTAAGCATACTGAACATATGTTGTTCATAAGAAATGTGCTCTATAAAACATGAAAACACAGAACAGTGAAAGATAATGGATGAATGGAAAAATAGTACTATAGATAACAGAATAGTCATAGCTAACATAAATTGGACTTTCTTCATCTTTTTTTACTTTTTATTTTAATTTTTTAATTTTGGGCCTTACAAGGGAAGCAGGTGGACATGGAAGGACTGGAAGATGAGTGAGATTGGGGCACATGATCTGAAATTTCTAAACAATCAATAAAGTGTATAGATATAAATAAATATCTCTATACATATATATAAATAAGTGGACATCTATCTCCCTATTTCTTGGAATCTTTTTATTTTGTAATTTTGAACTTGTAAGTTACATAATAAATTGCTATACTTTCATATTAATATTACTGATTCATCATTTGAATTATCCTACTTTTTATCCCAGGAAATTTTCTTATCTTAAAAGTTTTACTATTATTAAACAGTGTGTTTTTCTTTTAACTCATATTTTTAATATTGTTTACCCATTTATTTTCTTTCACTGTTCTGTGTTCTCATATTTTTTAAGAGCACATTTCTTGGGAATAACACATTTGGTATGTTTAGATACTCTGATAACTTCAGCATTTTAATTGTAGAACTTAGTATTTTTAGATTTTTATGATTATTAATATAGCTGTGTTTAAATTGACTATCTGGTGATACCTTTCCATAACTCCCATGTTTAAATGCTATTTTTATTCTTTATCTTTTCTTTACTAATTGATTAATGAAGGATATTTTTCTAGTTATTTCATCCTTAACATTAATTATATATGGCTATATTTGTTTATTTTTATGTATTGCACTGCAGAGCTTACCCTTGATTTCAAAATGCATCCCTGACCTTTGTGGAGTTCACATGCCATCCAAGACCATTAGCTCATTCCTACATTTTAGGCCATGATCATATCTTCTTCCATTTTTGTTTACATCCACAAGAAACAAAGGACATTTCTCTTGTAAGCAGCTATTTTTTTTTCTGGCTATCCAAAATATCATCTTTTTTTTTTTTTTTTTACTGTTCTCTTCTTTCCATCTGGAATCATTTCTCATTCACACAAAAAGATAACCTGTAATATTTCTTATTCCGCCCTGACTAATTTCAGCTCCTAATAGTATTTTTAGCCCCAACCAAAGAAGGATGTTTTTAGTCTGGTAATATCTCCAAAGGTTTTTGTGTTGCTGTTGTTTAGAAGCTGTTTAAAGACCTCGCAGCGCTCAGCACCTTTTAAACTGAGTTGCATATTTTGGATGACGAGTCAGCCATCGATTTTACTGTCACTGTTTTAATGGATTGTTTCTGTTTCTTGACTTTTCAGCTACGGTCTTCATTTTATCCATCTTCCTTTCTGCTTCTGACCTTCCAGAATATGTGGATTGATACCTTAATACTCCAGAAAAACTTGGCTCATCATTGGTTTAAAATTATCTTTGCCTAAACACTCTGTTATGTGCTATTGCCTTCATGTCGGGTAATTAAAATGTGCTAAAATATCCCTGTGTTTTGTGCCTTCTCTGCTCGATTGTGTTTTTTCTTTTCTTTATTTTTCTGTTTTCAATTTTTACTGACCATTTCATTAGTTCGCTCATTCTGTTTTCTTCTCTGTCTAGCTCACTCTTAGCTTTATCAAACTGAGTTGAGTGTTCTTGATATTGTAATATTTAAAATTATAAACATCTGCTTGAGGCTTATTCATGGATTCTACTTCCTTGTGGAAGCTTTTATTTGCCCATCAATTTTGTCAGTCTGTACCTTAGCTCCTAATAACATATTGATCTTAGTTATTTCTGCGTTCTTCTTGGATAACTTTCATGTGTAGGTCATTTGTTCAGTGCTTCTATGGCTCACTTCTTGTCTTGATTGATGGTCATATTTTCCGGCCTCTTTGCATGACTAGTACTTCTGATTGTGTGTCAAACCACACATACAAAACAATCGTAAAAGCTTTGGTGCTATAATTTATCTGGAGAGAGGAGGATTTTCCCATGAGAGCTTCACCATTTTGTGCCAGTCCCGGACACAGGAGGAGCAAGTCTAGGCTCCAGTTTAAAGTAAAATTGATGTTTGATAATGATAATTCTCATTGAGCTATCTCTTTTCCTTGGCATGCCCCCTCTGAGCGTCTGAATGGAAGTCAGAAAACCTTTTGTCTCCTTTCCTCTGAAAGAGCATCCTTTCCAATCTTAAAAGGATGTCAGACTTGCTTTTCAATGGGACCCTTAGCAGCACTTTGATTCATAAACAAGCACAATGTAAACTGTTTCGTCCTGCCTTTTCACCCCAGCTTTATATTTGACCGGGAACCACATGTTGATCCATAGATAACTGAACACCTTTATGGCATTTTCTAATATTCACGTGTCTCACTACATCTGTGTAAACTACCTAATAACCTACTTTCTCTTTATTTCAGTAGATTACCTTTTGTGATCATGCTCTGATCCACACACATGAGTGCTCTAAAAAAAATAATCAGATAGTGACCTAGGTAGGTGAAGCTCATAAGGAAGTTATTTTATCCAGTCATTTTATAATAACACTCCAGTGTCTTGAGACAGGCAACAATTGCAAATGACAGTTTCAAGTATTATACAGAGCAGAAGCTCATGATCAGGATTTTTCTGGTTGTGCGTTTCAGGTGTATTTGTAGCATGATAAGAATCTATGCTATCTCTATCATTGGATTTATTTGATATTAATGATGATTTGTGGAGAGGTGCAGAGGTAGGAATATTGGAGGTGAGTATGGGTTATATTTATCTGCCTCTACAGACTCTGAAGACTCTTGTCTAGCATCCCTGGCATTTCTATGCTGTCCAGAAGGTCAAGTGGAAATGATATGAAAACTTAGTTATATTTCTTTGAGCCCAAAGATGATTAAAATTTGTTCCATGAAGAGTTCTCTATGATTTCCGCAAATATTATCAATTGAAATATTTTAGATGGCTTGAAGAGACTTTCAAGTGCAATTTATTGCCAAACTGCACCTTGGACTTTGAGAGGAGTAAGTCACCTTACTCTGCTGGTGACAGCACTTTGATTCCCTCTTAACCTTTGATTGTCCCACTGAGTGCTCTGTTCTTAATGTCCACTTGGGAGTGTATACAAGTCACTACTCTTATTTTCAAATATTAATTTTAGTAATCAATTTAATAACATGTGATACCTGAAATAAACCTTTATGTTGTTATTCTAAAATTCTGAACTACTAACTATTGAGTTTTCTCCTAAAAGTGGATGGAATCTTCCATTTAATTCGAGTTGACAAAAATGTGGTAAAGAATGGTGGTAATACATTAACTTTGTGTGGTCTTTAAAGTTCAGGTTTGTATTTATATATACCTATTAATAACTCTATAAAGTTAACACCTAAAATCACTTCTCAAATTTTCTTCATAATGTATATCACATGCCCTCATTAAGCAGTTTCTAAAATCACATTTTATTTCCTATTTGTAACTTCTCTGTGATGTCCTGAACAATGTGTTAATGAAATTTCACTGTTCTTTACAGTTTATTTTGAGATAAGGCACTACAACAATTTCTTATAAGAATTTTGCTGAACATAATTAAAATTTAGAACATCAAATCCTACTTTTATACATTAAATTTCTAAAGTTCATGGTGATAAATACGCTTTTGTTTTCAAAACTTAAATAGAAACATTTTGCTGGGCTTATAAATTTATATAAGCATTTTAAAAAGTTTGTGGGTTGGAATTAATTGATACATTGTTCTGGGATGCATATGTCTCATGTAATCAGCATTATACTTTGCTTTGTTTCGTGATAAAACTCATTTGATAATTTAAATACATCTTTTCAGTAGTTCCTAGGTAAGTGTTACTTGGCCAGTGAGGAATAATGAACTATTACAACTTTACCAAGTCAGAGTCTAGGAACTGTCCAGGAAGCTTCCTATTTTCCACTTATGCAAAATTTACTCACCTGTGATTTAGACTATTTAATAAAGTATGACATATGGTTCTATATTTTAAGAAAGATAGTATACATGCCTATGAACTACAGAATATAATAGGCTATAATCTTAATTCTGTACTTATATGGTATATTATGCTTGCCAAAGTACTGACATAATATTTTTCATATTCTTTAAATAAACTAGATGGCTTTGCTAGGAACAAAATTATAAGTTTTAATCAGCATTGGGTATTTTTATTTTCTCTACAGTGTTAACTTTTAATGATTTTCATTCCTTACGTCTACATCATACTTTCACCTTCTCTAATCATTTGTACTTCTTGCTGTTATTTCAAGTACCGTATGAAATGATTAAAATTTACTTACCTTTGCCTCCTATAGGAATGCATTATGAGTTTGTATCATTAATTTTTCCTTCTAATCTGTAACTCACTTCATTTCCATGACATCACACACAAACACACACACACACTCCACACAAACGTAGTGGGATTCAGGAGTTATTTGGGGAAACTTAGAGATGTATCTCTGGAGTACCAGGACCCTGAACAGGCATAGCCAGAATCAATTGAGACCCGAGGAACACTGACTCCCCTTCCTGTCTGGTTCCTGCATTCTTGGGGAGCAGATCACCCATTCTCCATGGAACAGCTCCACTCTCCACGAATTGTCTTAATGTTCAGTTTGTATCATGACTGTTGTATACCCCTCAATAAGCATTAATTTTTCATATGCTATATTGCTAGTGAGCATTTTAGCAACACACACACAAACGCACACACACACACCATCACACAAGCCCTTACTTAATAAGTAACAAATAGCAGTGACACCATATTAAAGGCTTATGTTTCCAGCTTCAACTGCAACCATTTATACGTGTCACTATTCTATTCCACAATTATTTAAATTATTTATGCATATATATAATGTGTTAGACCAAATTCATTCTCTTTTACCTCTCCTCCAATTCTCCAGTTTCTCCCCTATTCTCCCACTCTTTCTGAAAATAATGTAATTTCTTTGAAAATTATATTTAACACTCACTGAATATTCTTAATGCTGTATATACAGACATGGACATAGGATATTCTATAAAGTAGAGAGCCCATCCTTGAAAAAAAATGGACTCCCTCTAGCCCCAGTTGCAAGCTACTGCCAGTATCTCCTCAGGTAGAGGTGGGGTGTCATGAGCCAGTTCACATATATGCTGGGATTCTGGATGTCTTGATCTTGTACAGATCTTGTGTATGGATTCCCATTCCCTGAGAGTACATGTGTGCTGCTGTGTCGTACTGTCTAAAGTACTTCAGTGCTGCTATTTCCTTTTCTGCCTCTTACCATTCTTAACACCACGCACCACCAATGACTTGACAGTTCTGGAAAAGAAAGAGCCGTCAGTAGACTAAGGAGTGTAAAGATAAGGGATGCAATAAGCCTGTGGGCCAATGTTATTCTAAGAACCATGTTATTTGAGCATTACAGATCATTCCATAATGCTTGAATGTTTCTCCTAGATCTGTGGTTACACATTGCAAGGCTAAAGTACACAACATCAGAGCTGCAATCTAATTATAGTAAGAGCAGAGACACAGTATGTAAACTTAGAAAGGAAATGAAGAGTGTAGAACTCTGACAAATGTCCTTGTGAGAAGGGTGGGTGACAGCTCAGTGCCAATTCTCAACACACCGTCAAATCCTGTGCCTTCCTCCTGGGAAGCAGCAAAGACACAGGTTTTGTGATTATTTGATTCTAAAAAAATAGCTCAAAATGTTGAAATATATTTAATATTTTTGTATTGTATTATAAAATCTGTTCAAAAGGCAAGGAATTCCATTTATTTTTGTTACGTATTGTAAGTTCTACGCAAATTTAACAAGTGAATGGAATGGAAAACAAAAGAAATATTTTGCATTATATGACATTAGATTGATTTTTGTTGTGTGGTGTGTGTACATGAGCTTGTGAGTTTCCATCTGAAAATGTACCTGTAGAAGCCAGGTGGACAAAGGTGGATCTCCTCCTGAATTATTTTCCACCTTATTTTTTACTAAATAGGAAGCCATTCACGCAATACATAAGAAGAGTTGCTCTTCCTGTTTCCTATTGCTTACATCTGGTGTCAAGCAGTCATAATGGAGCTGGAGTTATAAGTGGTTGTGAGTCACCTGATGTCTGTGCTGGGAACCCAACCTTGGATCATTTGGAGTGGCAGCACATGGCCTTAATCACTGAGCTCTCCGTTCTGCCTCTATGTGCTGTCTCTTCATTGTTCTGTTTCCTTTATCTTTGTGAGGCTTCAGAAAGTGATGTGGCTCTCTGGCTTGATGTGGGAATGTCTTTCTGTATACTGTGAATATCAATCTTTAAATAAAGAACTGTTTTGGCCATGGCAGGCACCATAGAAGAAGTAGGTGGGGAATCAGAATAGTTAGGAGGAAGGCGGAGTCAGATCAGATCAAGCCAGCTGCCCAAAGAAAAATCATGTAAGGAACCCAGGCGAGCCACGGGCCACATGGCAGACAGTAAGGGGTCTGGGACTGCCGGTCTGTGGGTCTGGGACCTTCGGACAGGGCCAGAAACCTTATTGTAACATTGGCTTTCAGCAATATCTTCTGTTGACTTTTTAACCTTTTATTTTTTTAAAAGCTTTTACTTTTACGTAACAGCCACAGTTCCCCTTTGCTTCCCTCCTCTCACTCAATCCCCACCCTCCCCCTGACCCCATCCACTCTTCAAAGAGGATTCCTCCTATGAGAAATCAACAAAGTCTGGGATATTAGGTTGAGGCTGGACCAACCCCCACTCCCTACCCCCAGTTGTAGCAGGACCCAGCCCCTCCTCCCTGTATCAGGGCCGCCGTGCAAGGTGTCCCTCTATAGAGAATAGGTTCCAAAAATCCAGTTCATGCACTAGGAATAAATCCTGTTCCAACTGCCTGAGGCCCTACAAACTGCCCAAGCCACACAACTGTCATCCACATTCAAAGGGCCTAGTTCTGTCCTATGAAGATTCCCCAGCTGTCTGTCAGTCCAGAGTCAGTGGGCTCCCAGTAGCTCATGTCAGCTGTGTGTGTGTATTTCTCCACGATTTTGACCCCTTTGCTCATATAACCCCTCCTCCCTCTCTTCTACTATACTGGGAGCTTGGCCCAGTGCCTAGCTGTGGATCTCTGCATCTGCTTCCATCAGTTTCTGGATGAAGGTTCTATGATGACAATTAGGGTGGTCATCAGTCTGATTATAGGGAAGGCCAGTTAAGGTGCCCTCTCCACTATTGTTGGGATTCTTAACTGAGGTCATCCTTGGGTATTTCTCTAACACTGGGATCCTTTCTAACCCCAAATGGCTCCTTCTATCAAGATATCTATTTTGATACTCTCCCTTTCTCTTCCTCCCCCAACTCAACCATCCTGTTCCTTCATGCTCTCTTCCCACCTCCCAATAGCCCACTATGCTCCCAATGTATTCAGGAGATCTTATCTAGTTCCCTTTCTCTTAGGGATCCATGATATCTTTCTTAGGGTCCTCTTTGTTACCTAGCTTCTCTGGGGTTGGGGATTGTTGCCTGGTTATTATTGAAAAAGGAGAAACTGGATAGCATTAAGTTCATGCTTGGTACATGTGGTGGGATATTGTCTTTAAGAAACTTGCTCTCTTTCCAAATTTTTATTCTCATGTCTGCTTTTCTGGTTGTTTTCAATGTCTGTGATGTCCGTAATGAAGTTTATTGTGACAAAACAATCAAAAAATAAAGACTCAGGAATTTGTTTTCCTTTAAAAACACGTATTTTATATATTTTTAGAAGTATTTCATTTATTACATCTGGATTACATATGGATACATTTATTACATATGGATAGTTTGTTGTCTAGCTTCCAACCTAGGCCAAAAGAAGATAAGTTGTAGGACAGGAGAGCAGCTGTTAAAAGCTTAGGATGGGAAATCCAAGAGACTCCCCAAATGCTACGGAATATTGATTGTTATTGTTCCCCACACAGGGTATAATGTAAGCTTTTGACTGCTGAAGAAACAATGCACTTTAAATAAAAAAACAAACAAAAAAAAAACAAAAAAACAAAAAACAAAACAAAAAAAAAAACAACAACAACAAAAAACAGAGCCCAGAGGTTGAATTCCAGCCCTGAGCTGTAAATGATGTCAGAGTTTCCTCCCTGAGGACTAGCTTATTGTTACCAGAAGTGTCATGCAAGCTCCCAATGGAAGGAAGCAACCAACAGTCCTGCCTAACCAAGACACCTATTAACCACAAAAAATGACCAACATAACATGCCATAATAATCCTAAGGGTGTAATAGTGACTTGAATACCTTGAAAGTAACCAACAGTCTCTAATAGGACTTAGGATCCACTCTATTTAGGTAGGTACATTTTTCAAATTTCACAGGGAATTCCATATAAGCAATTTCATTATTAATTTGCAATATTATAAGTGATATTGGCTCTGGATTTTCTTCTCTTAAGGTTTCAGTATAAATGGATAAAATAAAACATTCAGACATTAAGATCTTAGAAAGCAGCACATTTACCAAAGGGTTTGTGTGTGTGTGTGTGTGTGTGTGTGTGTGTGTGTGTGTGTGTGTGTGTGTGTGTGTAGTGTGTGTACTAAATGTAATTGGTTATTTGGAATAATATAGCTTAGAATTTTAAATAAAGCTTAGAGTAATTTTTCTCATATTATTTCTCCTGGGTATAACTTAAGTAGTTCTCATTTTCCAGCCTTATTGGTTTTTGTGCCATATTCTTTCCAAGCCTGAAGTTTCCTACTTTAATTCAATGTAGAAGTACAATTTGATGTGAGAACTTGAATCTGTTGAGTAGGATAGTAGACTACAGACCAGTTTTAGGTACATATAACAATAAACTTACATTTCTTTACTGTAAATGTTAAGTGGCAGGATAAATTATAAAGAAATATAAAAATGGAAGAAAAATATATTACTGTAAATATACTGAAAATATTGTGCATTGCACAAGCCCAGGAAAATTATGTAACTATTAATACCACATGTGGAATATCATAAAATATTTCTTGATAAGTAAACAAAGGAAGATATTTGTATTATAGTTTAAAGTGTAAAACATGAATTGCATCTAAATTTTTATGAAAATATGTATTAGCATCTATTGAAATATGTCATAGATTTCCAGCATTATGATTAGGAGTTGTATTTTGAAATATATTTTCTGGTTTTCCTATTTTATTAATTGTTTCTGAAAAGATCTTTTAAAAAGTGGGCATTATTTAAAATGTCAGATCTATACGTTACAAACAATGTAAAAAATACTTTTATATATAGTATTTGTAAATTCTGATTTGATAATATCTGATTAAACTTTTAGGTAGTAGAAATTCTATGTATTTGAACATGGGTATGAGAATTTGTGTAAACCATTATTTTCTACTATTAGGAAAATGTCCTATTAGTCATTCTGAAAATTAGCTTTAAAGTGGCATATTAGGAACTTACCATTCTATTAAACTTGAATTATCTTCCCAGCAAAAAAATAATATGTAAGTATCTTCTTATAAATTATTACTCCAGCTATAAATCAATATAAATTAATAGAGTAAATAAAGCAGCCATCTGTCCCTAGTGAATTATGGGAGCCCAACTTTGAGCTTCATTGGACTGGGAAGAACAATGGACAGATTGTTTGGGAAACAGCAATTAAAGAAATATTTTTAATTTGACTTTGATTAAACTCTTCTAAATACTAAAATATTGAGAATATGCCATTAATCATTGAATTATATTTGACTTAAGTTCATTGTCTCATGTTTAGTTTATAATGTTTATTTCTTTCCTTTATCTTTATCTTTACATTACCTCTAACTTATTTTTATTTTGTCTGTGGTTCTATAGCTCATATATGTAGTTCATATGTATATATCTATATTCATCTATATATTTAAATAACTTTTTAAAATGTGTACTGCTTCTTACATTGTGTGTGTGTGTGAGAAGAGAGAGAGAGAGAGAGAGAGAGAGAGAGAGAGAGAGAGAGAGAGAGAGAGAGAGAGAGAGAGAGCTTCTTTTCTTCTTCCTTCATGTATGATCTGAAGATGAAACTTGAGTTGTGAAGCTTGGCAGCAAGTCCCTGTACCAACAGAGTCATCTCTTCCTTTTGTGCCTTCCAACTCCAACATCTGCCTTGCATGCTTTCAAATCCATGGTCTCTTTTTCTTTAATCATTGTTATAAGACATGCTCAGTTCATGCACTGTTACCTGTATGTGTACGGATCTAGTTGCCTGTAGTTCTTTGTCTTGTGTTGAGGCCTCATGAGCTTCCCCCTTCCAAATAGCATACCCGTTGCTGTCTTCATGGTATATTTTCTAACTGCATCCTAAGTAACCTTATTCTTATACTCCTCCTTTTCAAACAATGGGAAGCTTTGTTGTGGCCTTTGATTTTGCTTTGACTACATGTAGTTGAATATCCTTGACACATTTTTAGTCTTTTTATATGCATCACTGTATGTGAAGGCTAAATAATCTGATGCTCATAGTTTGCCTGCCTTATGTGCTTATAAATATGCTGACATGTCTGCCTCTTTCTAGAACCTCATTTCCAGTAGTGGACAGCAACAAGCCCTTGCTCATGTGAAAACCTTGCTTTAAGAAGTTTTTTTCTTCTGCTATAGAACCATGTTATCCTTTCCTGCTGACAGCAGTATGCAAGCACATTCTTATATGGCACATTTTAAAAGCACTGGGAGGATCTCTTTCCCATATACCTCTTTCCAGTCACTAAAAACTCCAGTCATGTATAGTTTCCTCTCCCTAACTTCTCTTAGTCTTGCTGGAGCCTCAGAAAGTTCTGCTTTGTGCACTACAGGCAAAGCACTTTGTCATCATGCAAAGTAATAACCATGTGAGCAGACTGTCTCTTTGGCCCTCAATCCTCTCTTATCTAATTATTAGCAGAATTTAACACAGTACTTGATGTTTATTCTTTCTAGAAACTTCTGTACTTGACACTGAGGGCTACATTTTACCTTACACAACAGACATTTTCCAATTTCTTATTTTGATTTCTTTTGTTCTTTTGAACAGTCCTTAACTTCTACTTATGACTTTGGTGATAGCTTTAGGTGTTGTATGTTTTGGTCCCATGTTATATCCTTAGTTCAGAACTCTGAGCTAAGTCCAATGTTTTTCTCTACTTGATTGAATAATAGGATTTTTTGTGTTTGAAGTAAAGCTTGAAATCTTATTCATTAATTTTTAACTCATCTATTTATTAAATGCGTGTGAGTGAGTGTGTATGTATATTATGCAGCATGGATATGTAGATCAGAGAACAACTTGTAGGATTCAGCTGTTGCTTCTACACTGTAGATCCAGGGATTCTACTCTCTGAAAGCTTGCTTGGTAGCAGTGTTTTGTCCTGCTGAGTTTCTTAACATAACAGAAAACTCTTGATCTCCATGACCTGTTTTCTGCTGTTCTTGCCCATCTCAACAGCCACATGATCCTTTTGGTCTTATGGAAATATTTTGCAGACAAATTTGACTCCACTTTCCCATCTTCTTGCAGGAAGTCAGTCCTAGTAGCCCTGCTTTCCAAATGTATCCAGATTTCAGGTCTGTGTACAGCCTCCACACCTTTATTTTCATCAATTCTTCCCCCAATTTTTTTGTACGAACCTTAGGATGGATGCTGTTTCTCCTGTGCCTCCTACCAATCCTAATGTCACTAATTCTGATGACCATGATTTGAAGTGTTCCATGTATGCATGTGCTGAAATAGGACATTGTGCACCTTAATATGTATGGTTATTTTGTGTCATAATGTCTGAGTTTAAGTAACTATGTGTCTTACTTCAAAATTCTTCCTGTCTTCACTTCTGACTTTATATGAGAACTAAAATAGTTACAGTGGCATGCTATTTTTATCCCATCTCCAGCTCAATTCATTTTTTTCTCATCATGTGCTATCTACAGCTGGCTCATTCAACATTAGTGACACCATATCAAAGGCTGTTCTTATAGCTGCCTCTCTGCCAGCAGTGGTTTTGGCTGCCACCTCCACTCCTCTCTGTCCACATGGCTTTCTCACTGTCTTCTGTCACCTTCTCCCAAGGCCTTTCTTACCCACCTCTACTAGATCTTTTGTCCCTGACTCTCTCTCTTCTGTCTTTAATTTTCTCCACAGTATTTATTATATTTAAGTAAACTGTAGTTTTTAATCTTTTTATTTTTATTTTTTTTATTTAAAAAGTTTTCCCCCATGTTTATGACTGCTTCCTCTCCTTTTCCCTCCTCCAAGTCCTCTCTCAGCCTCCCACCACCTCATGCCCCCATCCATTCCCCAAGGAGAAAAAGGAATCCCAAGGTGAATCAGTTCTGTCTGGCATATCCACTTGAGGTACATTTGAGTTCCTAACCCCAGTATCAAGGCTGCAATAGGTGTTCCTCTGCAGGGAACTGGCTCCAGGATATCAGTTCATGCACCAGAAATAAGCTCTGGCCCTACTACAAAAGGCTCCACAAACTGCTTGTGCCGTTTGACTGTTGTCTACATTCAGAGGGTGTAGTTCCTTTCAATGAAGTTTCCTCAGCTGTCATTTCAGAAGTCATGAACTCCCAATAACTCAAGTCAGCTGTCTCTGTGGTAACCTCCTCATGATCCTGATGCCTTTACTCATATACTCTCTCCTTTCTTCAGCTGGACCAGGAGCTCTACTTGGTGCTTAGCTATGGATATCTGCTTCTGCCTCCATCTGTTGCTGGATGAAGGTTCTATAATGACAGTTAGGGTGGTCATTCATTTGTTTATCGGAGAAGTCTTGTTTAGGATCCCTCTCCACTATTGGTTGGAGTCCCAGAGAGGAATATCTTGTGGTTCTTGGATATTTCCTTAACACCAGGTTTTGCTCTAACCCTACAATGGCTCCTCCTTCTATCAGGGTATCTATTTCTTTGTTCTCCCTTTCTGTTGCTCCTCCCACTCAACCATTTCCTTTCTCATGATTTCTTCCCATCTTCCCTTATTCACTCCCTGTTTGATTCCAATTTACTCAGGAGATCTTTTCTATTTCCCCTTCCCAGGGGGGATCTATGGATGTCTCTTTTAAGTTCATCCTGTTACCTGATCAGAGTTTGTGGATTGTAGCCTGGTTATCCTTTGCTCTATGTCTAAAATTCACTTATGAGTGAGTATATACCATGTCTTTCTTCCCGGGTCTGTGTCACCTCACTCAGCATTGAAAAAAAATTCTGTTCAATAATAGAACTTCAGGAGGCATCATCATCAACATCCCTGACCTGACTTCAGCTATACTACAGAACTATAGTAATAAAAACAACCAGGTACTGACAGGCATAAAAACAGACCTGTAGATCAATGGAATCAAATTGAAGACCCCAACATTAATCCACACCCACACACATATGAACACCTGATTTTTGACAAAGAAGCCAAAAATATGCAATGGAAAAAACCATCGTCAACAAATAGTGCTGGCATAACTGGATGGTTGTATGCAGAAAATGCAAATAGATCTATACATACAGCTTTGTTCAAAACTCAAGTCCAAGTGGATGATCAAAGACCTCAACATAAACCCAGCTACACTGAACTTGATAGAAAAGAAAGTGGTAAATACCCTTGAGACCATTGACACAGGTGACCACTTCTTACATAAAACACCAGTATCATAGATGCTAAGGACAATAATAAATGGGACCTCCTGAAACTGAGAAGCTTCTATAAGGCAAAGTATACAGTCCATAAGACAAAATGACAGCCTGTAAAATGGGAAAATCTTCACCAACCCTAGATCTGATAGAGGTCTCATCTCTAATAATATAGAGAAGTCAAGAAACTAGAGGCCAAAAACCCAAATAATCTAATTAATAGGGTTAAAAATAGGGTTCAGAGCTAAATACAGAATTCTCAACAGAAGAATTTCAAATGACTGAAAGACAAAGAAGTTTTCAACATTCTTGTCATCAAAGAAATATACCATCTTACACACATTGTGTCAGAATGGCTAAGATCAAAAGCAAAGAAAGCCTATGCTTGAGGGGATGTGGAGCAAGGGAAACACTCCTCCATTGCTGCTGGGAATGTCAACTTGTACAGCCACTTTGGAAGTCAGTATGGCAGTTCCTCAGAAAACTGGGGATCAATCTCCCCAAGCATCCAGAAATACAACTATTGGCAATATACTCAAAGGATATACATTCTTACACCAAGGGCATTAGTCTGACTATGTTCATAGCAGCATTATTCGTAATAGCCAGAACCTAGATGCCCCTCAACTGAAGAATGAATTAATAAATGGAGGTACATCTACACAATGGAGTACTACTCAGCATTAAAAAAAATATATAACCTGAAATTTTCAGGCAAATGGATGGATCTTGAGAGTATTATTATGAGTAGGTGACATAGACCCAGAAAGGTAAATTATAGTTTTGACACATTTCTGTTTTTTACTATCTTTATTGTGGTACAAAGTCCATAAACTCAAAATTTGTGTCTTTTGTATTTGCTGCTATTTCCTTAGTGCCTAGAATCATGCTAGATAAGTAGTAGATTCTCAAGAAAGAATGGCTAAAGAAAAAAGAATGAGTAGATGAATTATGGGAAGAGTAGGCCTATACTGAAGCTGTGTGTAATATACACTGTGAGACATAGGTGTTTTTTACAAAGTCAAAACCAGCCCTTCAGGACATCTACTCTTGTCTCTTGATGGAACAGAGACACTCTTTGCTTGCATCATATCAGTTTCTACATTCTTGGGCTTATCCAATTTGCCTTTGCTTCTTTCAAAATTAGAAAATATTGATGAAAAATACAGGATCTACTTACCTAATTTTTATGTAAAAAGTACTTTTTCATGACATGAATGAGTCATATTTTTATCCTGATGCCAGTTTTTTTGCCTTTGCTGTTGCTTTCCTAGGCAGAGCTCTGCGCTGGGCCTCTCTCACAGTCTGAGTCCACCGTAGAACTCTATTATTTGTATTACTAAAAAATATTGTTTGTATTTTGTTAAATATTAAGGGAAGCACTTTTAAATTACATACTCATCTCATATTTGTAAAAAGTACATTAATGTATTAATGTTTAAAGTTTAATACTTAAAAATACACCAATAATCTGTGCCATTGGTATGGCTCACATCATGGCTCAGTTAAAATGTATGTAGATGAATTACAAGTTTTAAGCTCATGACTACTTGTAGGACTAAGGAAAAACATTTTCTAGCTGTAGATTTTAAATATTTCTATGTAATATTTATGTTAAGCTGTGTGATTATGCATTTATTTTGCTTAACTGTGAGCAGGCATGCTTTGTGACTCATAACAGTCTTTACAATGAATACCAATGCTGTTACATTGCAAGTAACATAACATTTATGTTATCAAAACTAATCAGTTTCCAAATGCTAAGGGAAATGTTTGTAAGGAAGACTGACTTAGAATTATTAATATTCTGCAAAAGTTAAGGAAAAACTAAAACAACACGGTTTTTACTAAGATATGTTTAAGCCTTTCATGGAAATGACATGCATCAACAAAAATACTTTAGGAACACTGATTCAGAAGAACATTCTCTCATATGTAAAGGTGTCCAGCAGGTTTTTTCTTTAGAAATGAAACTTATGCTGTTTATTGACAGTCTGACTCTCACTTACAGTAGATTTCTAAGACTAGGTTAGTGCTCACTGGATTGCTTCACTTTACACACACACACACACACACACACACACACACACACACACACACACACACACACACACACACACACACACAGGTCATATACCCTTTTCTTCATGAAGAGAAAAGTGTTCCTGAATCCTGACTCCCTAGGACACAGTAGGGCTATGTGCAGCTGCAGCTTCTTGCTGGGCTTTCTACATACTCTATTTGCACTCAGATATCTACACTCAGTCTGCCTCCATTAAAATTCATTCAGCTCTCCTGTGAGTACAGCACATTGAAATTGCCCCCAAAACACAAAATAGAATAAATAAGAGAAAACAGATGTAGTCAGAAGTTTCTGGCTTGCCCTAGCCCCAAGGTCTGGACCCCCAGCCACTTAGTCCCAAATAATTACTAAAGGCTTATATTAATTAAAAACTGTTTGGCCTATGGCCTAGGTTCATTACTAACTAGCTTTTAAAACTTAATCCTTTTATATAAATCTATTGTATTGCCATGCAGCACCATGACTTTACCTTTGTTCCATTTCGTCTTGCTTTCTGGGCAGTAACCTGCAGCCTCTCTCCTTGACACAACCCTCCTTGATCTTTATCTCTGCTTGGATTTCCCACCTGCCTCTAAGCTACCTTGCCATAGGCCAAAACAGCTTCTTTATTAACAAATGGTTGCCATAGGCCAAAACAGCCTCTTTATTAACAAATGGTAATAAAGTATATTCCCAGTGTACAGAAACACATTCTACATTAAGCAGACATAATGAAAAATCTAGTAATCAAGAGACCAGCTCCATGAGTATGAGAATTCCAGATAGATTTGGAGTGTTTGCTTGCTGACCTGTATGATTCTTTTCAGTGTTAAAATCAACCACATTTACCCAATAAACTGTAGCACACTCTTCTCAGAATGTTGTAATAAGGCAGAGTAATCTGATATGAAAATTGAATATTTTTGAAGAATTCGATAACTTTTAGAATCTTTAACAACATAACAATATTTAACTATAGTTTCTGAGAAATTATTTTGAATTTTCTGTAAGATAATTCAAATTAACTTCATAGACAGGACTGTATTGTGTGGCTGTGTCAAATGAATATTTAGAAATCGCATGTTTTCATTTTTGTGTGTTCAATCTCCTGTGGAGAGGTACATGTGCCATGGTACTTGTGTGAAGGTCAAAGAGCAACTTGCTAGCATCTGTGCCTTTCTTCCCCCATGTAAATTCCAGAGATGGAACTAAGGCCATCAGACTGAGCCACAAGCTCAATTACCTGACCCTATGCTGGCTATTTGAAACTGGGAAGTGTGGGTGCTATATGGATTGAAAGATTTCTATTGTTATACGCTTCCCCAAAATTTGAAAACAACATAGAAAACATGGCAGGTCAGAACTGTGTTGCCTTTTCTTATTGTATAAAATTTTAAGTGGAAAATTTGTATTAATAACATATATTCTGTTTAGGTAATGTAATTAATGATATTAAATTTAGTTATTAAGTGTCCTAGGCTCCTACACACTATAGTAAAATCTTTGACATGGGAGATGATTAGTATTGTTAACAATTTTATGCAATCTAGCCTTTATACCTTGAGTTGGCAAATAGAATTATATATGCTGCTGGAATATACTGTTTCCTGCTTGAATTTTTCTTCACACCTGAGTATACAGAGAAAAAGTAATATTTTCTTTGTTTTCATTTTAAATAATTAAGCTATGCATCTCATTTTCTGTGTCAGTGATCACAGGAGCTTCTTGTGTTAAAAAGGACAATAGGATTAATCATGAACATTTGCTTGCTTTTCTTTTTTGTGACCTTTTATCTTTTAGCAGCTTTTACCAACACAAGACTGATAGGTGTACACAAGCATTGTAATATTTTCATACAGATGTTGTTTTCTCCCTTCCATGAAATCTTAAACTTATATCTAAAGTGTAACAGCAGTGAAACAAACAGCTTCTCAAGAAATACTTGGCAGGCAAAATGGATGCCCCACAGAGAGTCTCACCTCTCAGGAAAGTGAAACAACGGATAAAGGTATATTTACAGGCAGTTATTAGATAAGATGCAAGATTCAGTTACTGCTGGGAGACACAGTGTGCTCTGTGGGAACTTTCTTCAAGTTTAAGATTCTCCTGAGAGTATGTGTGGAATAGTACCAACGCCTGCAACAGCAAAGGGGGGCCTGTCTCTGACTTCCCAACAGATCATTTTATTTTGCAAACCTTGTTCTCTGGCTGCCTCCTAGGTTATTCTGACTGTTTTGCTAGGTGATGGTGGCACACAGTAATTCTCAGGTTAAAAGTTTTCTGAAACAAAGATTACATTTTTTTTTTTTTTTGGAGCAGCAGGAAACAGTTGACTGAAAAGCAAATCACCATCTTTTATGGTTAGAAGTAACAGTGTAATCTTTTGGTTAGCCTGTGTCTTAGGAGGAAGCATGCCTGATATCCCCACTTCTGGCCCCCACGCTGTTCTATTTTGTTTTCCTAGAGTTGAAAAAGACATTCTGTTCAGTGTTAAAACTCTGTATTGATCTAGGCAAGAACTTACAGTTGTTAAAATTATAGAAAAAAATGGAAATTATTTCAGTTATCCTGTTTAAAATATTTATCTAAAGAAAACCCTTCCTTCCATACATATAAGTGAAATCATTTAGGTATTGTACCATTTTCATGGTCATAGTAAAAAGGTAAATGGAGCTACTCAGTAACTTTGTATTATTATTTTAACATATTCATAATTTGTAAATATATTTGTCATGTAAGTTTTCAACATATATATATATATGTGTGTGCACACATATGTATGAATGTATATGTGAGTGCATGAGTGCACAAACCATTTTGAACTCCTATCTAGTGTATCGATGACATGTAGGAACACAATGATCACTTTTTCTCACTTCTCATCAAAACAAAACTTGGGAAAAACAATTGTAAACGTCTAGAAATTGCAACTGTTCATTGATGTGGGGATGTTCAACAACTCATTACAGAAAAGCACTATAATTTGCTTTGGTGTGTGTGTGCAAGTGTATGTATGCATGTTATGCATACATGTATATCAAAGTGGCAGCATGTGGATGTCAGAAGATAATTTATCCATTCTGTTATCTCCTGCCCCTATGTGGGTTCTAGGGATTGATGACAGATTTTTAGCAGGTGCTTAGACCTGCTAAGCTATCTTGCTACCCCAATACAGTACCATTTTAAGATTTTCTACTTAGATGAGAGTCAGTAGAAATAAAATTTTTGTGTAAAGTTGTGTTAGTTGGCTTTTTTTTTAATTTTTGTTTAAATATCTGTCTTAAGCCATTTTTTTATCCACACTTTAAATTTCCAAACTGAAATGTATAATACATTTCCATCAAAGAATGAGAAACAGTTTTACAACATAGAACTCAGTACTAACTATAAGAAAGTAAATTTAGGAAGAACAACTTGTCTGATTTAAAATGACAGATAAAATTTATATGAGTTGTTTTCAAGTTAATGAATATCCATCCTAATATTTAAATGTAATTTAAATCTTGGCATTGCAAAATGATGTTTTGTGGTTTTATTTCATATTTTATGTTGTATTTTCATTTAGCTAGAATCATGGAATACATGAGGATAAGGTCACAGGAAAAAAGCAACTGCATAGGTAGAATTTGTTGATTTAAGAAATTTCTAAGCATAAAACACTAAAAATAATAGAAAGGGAAGGGAAACCCACCATAAATACTGTCTGTGTAAGACAAATATATTCAAGCAGAAGAAGCAAATGGTCTTTGTGTTAGTTATAGTTCCTATTGCTGTGAAGAAGAACCATGACTACAACATCTCTTATAAGGGCAAAATATTTAACTAGGGTGGCTTACATTTCCAGAGGCTTAGTTCATTATCATCATGGTGTGATATGGACATGGTACTGGAAAAGTAGCCTAGTGTTCTACATCTTGATTTTCAGGCGAAAGGAAGTTGTCTTTCTCACTGAGCATAGCTTGGACCCTTATGAAACCTCAAAGCCCATTTTTGTAGAACACACTTTCTCCAACAAGGACAAACACACTCCAAGCCCCACCTTCTGATAGTGCCACTCAGTTTAGGGGCCATTGTTTTCAAATCACCACATCTCTAATAATCTCTTTTCCTTTCAAACTGTTGATCTTTAGTCTTCAAGGATTCCGTTTTTCTCTGAAAGAAATACTGAGTATACTTCTAAATAACTGTTTGATAAAGAATAGAAAGATGGGTGTTCGGTAAGGGTTTTAGAAACATTTATTGATTTTGCAACCTCTTTCTCATATTTGATTTCATTAGTAATGGTATAATTCATGACTAAAAATGTCAGTATAAGCATATGACATATTACTTTCTTTGCTCCCCTGTACTTTTAGTTTTATTGGATAGATACAGTATCTTGTTGTACTATGGGTGACTGTCCAGGCAGATAGGTATCATCTCTGTCCTTTCTAGATTTTAGAAGTCGCTTGCACTTCTGGTTTACTTGGGTAAATATATCCTTCTGTGGTCTTTGATGTAGTTGAAGATTAGATAGTTATAGGTACAGTTTTTCTTAGTCATTTGAAAGGTATATTGTATATGAAACTTTAGATTCATAAGGATAAGGTAGATGATAGAGTATTTTCTTTAATTTTGCTAAATACAAATACACTAGATATTGCAACTCTAATTCTTGCCTGATAGCTATTTTGTTATATGTAATTTTGCTATGTTAAAATTGAAACCTTCCTTTTTGATTAGACAGAAAGGGGGAGGTTTCTGTACGCTGTGATCTCAATCTTTAAATAAAGGAGCTGTTTTGGCCTTGACAGGCACCGTAGAAAAAGAGGGCAGAGGAATCAGAATAGGTAAGAAAGGAAGGGCAGAGTCAGAGACAGACCAAGCCTGAAGCCCAAAGGAGTAACATGTAAGGAACACAGGTGAGCCACGGGCCATGTGGCAGACAGTTGAATAGAAATGGGTTGATTTAAGATGTAAGAGCAAACTAGCAATGTTCCTGAGCCATAGGCCAAACAGCATAAAGTTAATATAAGCATCTGAGTCCTTTCTGGGGACCTGAGCAGTGGCAGGAGACTAAGAGGTCTAGGGCTGACTGCGGGTCTGTGGGTCCAGACCTTTGGCTGCCCAGGACCAAGAAACTGCACTACAACAGTTTCTCTTTTCCCTTTCTCCATCCAACCCCTCCTGTGAGCCACCCCAACTTACTCTCAGATGGTGCCCGAGACCTCTTTCACCATTCTACCTGTTTGCAAGAGAGCTTAGCTTTTAAAAACATTTTACTTTCACTTCATGAAATAAGGACTCTTGTGGGTTTTTCCAAGTTCTGCTTGTGATGGAACAGGTCTTCATCTTGCTTGTTTTTGCTGCTTCTTACTGAGCAGTTAAAATGAAGTCATTGACATTTTCAATATTTTGCATAAAATATTAGATAATTTTTTTGTTCCCTTGTTCTTCATTTTGATACTCCATGTAATTCCAGATAAACTTCTTCTCTCTAAGCTGCACATATATAATGTCTATATTCTCTTAACTTCCTATTTTCTCTAGTCCATACAATAGAACTCTATTTCTCTGATAACCCTCATAGTCTTCATATATAACCTTATAACTACATGTCTAGGTTTGTCATTGTACTCCCATTAGAGATATCAATTCAACTTCCTTGTCTGTGTCTACATGCCGATCACCTCAGACTTTGCTGACTTGATGACTCAAACCTGCCAATAACTCAGAACAGAATTTACAGAGCTTTACATTGTTTGGGATAAAAACATGAGAATATTAGTTTTTATGTTTTTATTCAGTCACAGTGAGCTCTCTAGATTTGAAGGAAGGAAACTGAGCTGTTTGATTGGTAATTATCAAGACAACCTTTCCAGAGAAGATCAGGAGTGCAGAAATGCATAATATTCATTTTAGAAGAACAATTTTATAAAATACATACATAGTAGGACAGAAAATTGGTTCAAACCATTTGCCAAGGCACACGCACACAACATACTTCCTTATGAACAAACATGGAGTCTGCCTGAGGACCTAGTAGTAGTCACTGTCCAAAGTTTCTGATTGTGCCCAGCCAATCAGGGCTGACCATGGAAACTCACCAGACCAGCATGCAGCCTGGGTGCTGGGAGAAGGCTCTCTCCATTGCTGAATAAATGAGTCTGCCATTTGCTTTTCACTTGACTCCTGGTGTGCCTTCTCCTTCCCTCTCCCAAAGGACCAGTTAGTACCCAACAACACGCATAGACTAGTATACTGGCATAACTATTTGAACTTACATATTTCCAATTTAAATCACTACATTTTACTCCCCATGGACATATGATAACACTAAATTCATTTACTCCAATTTCAAAAAAAATCATACCCAACAGTTTTTCACAGTCTCAACAGTTTCAATGTTCAAAGCCTCATCTGAAACTCAAGTCAGTCTATTAATGGTAACTGCCCAAGAAATCAAAAGGTAAATTACATACATCCAACACAAAGTAACATAGAATAGATATTGCTATTTAAAATTAAAGAATAATAGATAGTGAAGAAATACTGGACCAAGAAAAGACTAAAACATTGTAGATTGAAGTTTCTTGGTCATACCTAGTCCTGCAGCAGCTTATAAAACTCACTAGCCCTGAAGACATCATTTCTCTTATTCTTTTTTACATCAGGGGTCTCCTTACCTCTACTCTACTCCAACATTAAATTTCCTGTTGCTCATATTCCCAGTACTATACTTTTTATCATATTTGTATTTTTCACTTTGGGCCTGCATAAATGGGATCACTTATGATCACTAATAACCGTTTAACAGAGTCAATATTAGGCTGTCTTGATGTTGCTTCTGCCAATGAAATTATTCCCAAAACTCTCAATTTAACATCAGGCATATTTGTAAGATGAAGACAAAAATCAGCCATAGTATTTGCTAAAATATCCCAAGAATTTTGGTCTCCAACTGAGTTGTTCCCTTTGAAAGCTTTTGAACTGGACCTCTATTGTCCTATCAAGATGCCCCTAAGCCAACTTACATGACTCAACTGCCTTTCTAGTTCAAATAAATAGTGGCTGATTTGTTAAATTAAAATAATATTTCTCACCAATTAGAGTTTATATCTGGAAAAATAGTAATATAACCAATTTATTCAAAACTCATAAACCATGTTATTTTAAAGGATGCTACTAAGTCACATCTAGAATTCAGGAAATTTTTTTCTACAAAAAAGCTTAGCTATATTGTGATTTGATGGAATATTATAAAGCAAGCATAACATTAAGTTTTATAACAGTCATTCTTATTAAAGTCTGAATAAAAAAGTGATACTGTAAATACTATAATTTATTTTTTCTTTAGAGATTGTATATAGAAAATATTTTAAAGGAAAATTTGTTGTGTTTCATATAGAGAGTGCATTTGCTTCTCTGTAGTGAATGTAAGATCTCCATCTTAAATTCTCATTACATAAGAAAAGAATTGAAAAATTAGCAGACTGGAGACTGTGTTTCTAATAATCAGAGAAACTGACCTTTTTAAAAACTGTCTCTACGATCTTATCTTATAAGAATATCAGAGGGCCCCAAACAGACCTTTAGGTAGATCATGATGCTCATGATGCACATTTGGAGTGAAGCCCTAAAGAAGATTGAGGCTTCTAGTGTACACATTCTGGTGTTGTCAGATATAGCCACTGAGGCAGAAGGTACCGTCAGATTTTCCTTCTCATGACCCAGAGGAGAAAAATTTTCCTCTTGGTCAATTAACAACAAAGGAGCAAACTTAAATTATTTATGAATTTATGAAACCAAAGAAATAACTTTGCAGTGTCACGCTCAGACATTTATAAATTTAATAGGTAATTTTTCTACTCTCACAAACTTTAAGAAGTCATGAAATTTGAGAAAACATTAATGCAGAGATTTCATTCACATACAAATGCCCTAGAGCCTTATAAACATTCATCTTGGGGAAGAAGTATTTCTTTAGTCTTTGTTAATTATAAGTGAAATCCACCACAGGTTGTGTTTATAATTGAGCCATGTCATTCATCTTCAAGATTATATGTTGTAAAATAATACAAGTAATAATGGTAATTTTCTGTATTCTAACTTTTATAAATAATTTGTGTTTCTAACTAGACTAGAAAGACTATGGTCTATAGCAGTTTATGTAGACGCCTGATATATATCTTGCTTCCTAGAAAATACATTCTCATGGAAGTAAATTGAATTGCCTCTTTAAAGAAATTACAAAAGCAGTCTTAATGACTATCAGACATATTTCCATTCAGACTATGTGATGACTTTTCATCTCATCTAAATTTCTCGGTAGTGTTCCTTACTCACAACCTAATTATTTTGCATTAGTTCACCAGGGCTGATATATACACACACATACATATACCTTCACCCAGTCAATAAAGTCTAAACTTTTTAATCTATTTGCTTGCATTTTTTAAAACTTTTCTCCAGTTCAATTTGTAGTATAATCATCTAACATGTTAGTCTCCTTTGGATAGGTCTTTAAAATCACTTTATTATTAACATACACTTTATTTCATATAATATGCATACTGTATGAATGTAAAATGAATTTTTGAACTCATTATACATGTAATTTATTTTAAATTTGAACCCTTCTGTTGGGGAGTCATCTTCTTGTTCTGTTGTACTTTGCCATTAGTATTAAAAGATGATGCTTCCAGTTTTTAAAATGTAAGTAAAATTAGAGACTTTGATTATGCTAATGTATAATTAAGATTTACAATTAGGAATTTGATATTTAAAACATTAAAACCATCAAAGTAAAACCTTATACTTTTAATATTTTAAGTTAAGACATGAAAAATCTCTTACAGTTGCCATGAAAACCAAAAAGTAATAATCATGTTAAGTTCTGAATATAATCAATGGACCTGGTTCATCTTCTGCACCTGTAATAATGTCAAAACACTATCTGGTTATGGCTTTCCGGCAGATGGGTGGATTCAGTGGGTAGGCAGTCCTCATGACCTTTTTCACGTACAGGAGATAACTTAGTCATTTTCCACTTCTCAGCTATAGTATTTCGTTTGAATGCTGTGAACTTTTAAAAAATGTCACTAAAATGTTAACTATTTTTTTTTCTTTACACATTTGTGAATTTTGACTGCACTAGCATTGGTACCAAAAAGTCTACTGCAAATATCTATAATGAACACTATAGTTATTTCTGATATTTCCTACTTGAATGAATAACTTACTACATCTGAGAAGATATGGAAAGTGATCACCAGTTTAGTTGTTTTATATTAACTGATTTCACACCTTTATTTTAATCAACTCATATTTTCCTTCCATTTTAAATTACTAATTTAGTTTAATGTGGGTGTGGACATCTGATTGAGAGAGATAGGGAGGGAGAGAGAGAGGGAGATAGGGAGGGAGAGAGAGAGGGAGAGAGAGAGAGAGAGAGAGAGAGAGAGAGAGAGGGAGAGAGAGAGAGAGAGAGAGAGAGAGAGAGCTGAAGGGTTTGATTAGGATGGTTAAGTTTGGGAAAGGACAGAAAGGGAGAGCAATGAGAGAGATATCTTAACAGAGTGGGCCTTATGGGATTAGGAGAAACCTGGTGCCAGGGAAACTCCCAGGAATCCATAGGATGGCCTCAGCTAAGACTCCTAGCAAGAGTGGAGAGGGTATCTGAACAGGCCTCCTCCTGTAATCAGATTGATGGCTACCCTAATTGAGCAGGGCTGGGGTGGGGGGTCAAGATCATGACAGGAAAGGGAGCACAGAGACACTTGACCAGAGCTTCTGAGAGTTCACTGACTCCAGACTGACAGCTGGGAAGTCTGCATGGGGCATGGGGCCAACCTAAGCCCTGTGAATGTGGGTGACAGTTTGGTAGTTTGGTCGGTTTGTGGGGCCCCTAGCAGTGGGGCACGACCTGTCCCTGGTACATGAGCTGGCTTTTTGGAACCTGTTCCCTACGGTGGGATGCCTCACTTAACCTTGATGCATGGAGTTGGAGCTTGGTCCTCAAGTGATGTGTCATGCTTTGTTGGCTCCCATTGTAGGGCCTTACCATCTGAATGGAAACAGAGGAGGAGTAGATGGGGGAGTACAAAGGAAGTGGGGAGAAAGAATGGAAGGAGAAGAGGGAGGGGAAAGTGGTAGGTATGTAAAGTAAATTAAAAAGAGATCTCCTCAAAAGTTGCCCCATAGTTCAGCTATTATTTCTTGCCATGTAGTAATAAAAGAATTGTTTTGTTAATGAAACCATTTCATAAAAAATAAAACATGCTATATTGCAATTTTTAAATAATATATATATATATCTACTCTTTTCAATGTATTTGATGTGTTTCTAGAAAAAAAATGACATAAATAAGGTTGTACTACAGAAGCAAAGACTATGTGGTGAGAAATAACTAGTACCTACAGCCTATTAAGGGCAACTGATCTGGACTGAGAGGCAACTGCTGTAGTGAAATTTTGAGCATCCTAGGGACACTTCAAACACTGCAGTCTGTGTTATAATCAAGCCACTACAAAGGCAGCAGAACATATACAAACAATAGGGTAACTAACACTCTAGACTAATACACAGTGCAACACCTCGATAATAGACCATAAAGTGTGCACAGCTAATGCTAACAAACCTCTGATACTCTAGAGCTCAGAATGAAAATTCTGACATCTTCTGGATCTGAGGCCACTGAAGCCAGCAGCTGACTAGGTTACTTACAGAGTAGTTTTTACAAACTGAAAGTGAGAAATTTTCAGAGATTGCTGTCGTCATGGAGCACAAAAAGCATGGTTTGTCTCCAGCATTTACTACAAGCTTCTCTTAGAAGCAGAGAAATAAGCCCCCAAAGCAGGTACCTACATTCACAATAATGGACTGCTCCCTGGGAGAAGGAGCATTGCCTGATACAATTGATACATTTCCCAGCTGAAAGCCAGTAGGTGACTATTTAACAGTAAGAACATAGCACAGGGAATAAATGTAGCCTTTAATACGGCTGGGCATCTATGAAATAATGTATTTTTAGTGTTTTCTATTCTGCTACTATTATTTAATGGTGATGTGAAATAAGGATTTAACATGATCCATATTTGTGAAGAAATACGGAGTAAAACAACGCTAACATTCTACTACCTGGTCATAAAAATTACTGATCCAAAATCTGGTGAGAGGACTGGCTGTTAAGATAAACAGAACAAGGACAGAAAAGGCATCCTCCTAAGGAAGGCACCTGGGCAGACATGTTGGAAGAATTCTGCAGTTTCATGGCGCAAAATGATCCGAAAAGTGTTCATGGGTTAAAGAAACTGATTGGACACATGGTTCCATGGTAACTCTGAACAACTGAAAATGTGTATTTTCCTGGGACTGCAGGCTTAGTGAGATGCAAAGTGATTCTTTCCTTCTAGTGGATATCGTGAGCTTTTCTGAGGGTCCTACCCAGATCTCTCCTTTTGAAGTGGATCTTCTCAAGTTTTCCATTCCATAGCAATAGCAAGTTTTTACATTAACTTATTGTAAAAAGCACATAACATCTTCAAAAAGGTAGAAGGCCACTTACAAAGTCAAACAAGGGATATTTAAAAGAGTAATGATCCTAAAATATAAAAGCTTATTATTAGAAATGAGTGTTAGTTACAACTTCTTTTTTCCTGAAAACCTAGGTAAAAGTGAAATAGAGCTAGGAAGTGGTCATGCATGCCTTTAATTCCAGCACTTCATAGGCAGAGCCAGGATGATCTCTGAGATCTCTGAGGCCAGCTTGGTCTACATAGCAAGTTCCAGGACAGCCAAGACTACACAGAGAAACCCTGTCTGTATCCTCCCCCAGAAAAAAAGGACATAGAAATTGAAATTACAAGTATAAATATTGGAAAAACAAATTGTGGAATTGTCTATTGATTGATATAGCATGATTATCTGATTGGACCTGATTGGAAATGCAATGAATTAATGGGTTTTCTTTCTTAAGCCACTGCAAACTGTGATTCTGAGCAATTTTCTGAGAATCTCTGTGTGGAGCTGGCCAGAGCTCATCCACCTGTCAGTATTTAATTAAAGCTTGCTTCAGGTTTGGCTTTGAGTGTGGTCGTGGTCAAAAATCCACTTTTGATAAGACAGTGTCATAGTAGCTGACATGGAGTAAACAAATAGAAGAATGTATTTGACAAATATTACCATAGGGATTCTGTAATAATACCATATTACAGGGAAGTTGGACTCATCAAGAAATAACACTCATCCACTTGGCCTTTTATACAGGAAAAAAAGTGCAGTGCTACTTTACAACAAAGCAGAACCAGTTATAGACATGCTGGGTATCTAAGCATAAAAAGTAAATTCAATATAACTAGAAAAAATGAGTTATAAGAATGTCTCTAAGAGTCTTTGCTTGTTACTATGATAAAATACCCTGACAAAATCAATTTAAGGGGGAAAGGGTTTATTGTAACTCACTGAAAAGCCTACTGTGGCGGTGAAGTGAAGACCATTGGAACCTAAAGCAGCTGGTCACATTGCATCTGCTTTAAAGAAGTAAAAAGTAATGAATCTATATTGCAACTCATTTCCTTTTTCCATTTATACAATCCAGAATCCAAACCAGGGAACAGATGCTAAAATCATTGAGGAGGTCTTCCTGCCTCAAATCCTCTAATCATGATGACTACCACAGGGATACCCAGAGGCTTATATCCCACGTTATTCTAGTTTCTGTCAAGTTGACAGTTAACACCAACTGTCATAGGGGCATTTTATACATACATCCTTACATATACCCATATGGATTTTGATAATTAAGGGTGTTGTAACAGAATAATGTAGAGTGATTGGCTTATAAACAAAATAAATTTGTTCCAAACTTTTTGAAAGCTGTAATTCTGAGGTCAGATTTTAGTGTTTTTTGGTAAGAGTTCCCGAAGGGTCCTGAGTTCTCAGGTTTTCCCATACTCACAGAACAGAAGGCCGGTGACTTGTTTCTGTATATGAGAACACTCATCACTTTCATTAGCTCTGCCTCTGAAAACAATAATTTACTCACTTCATACCTACACGTCGGAAAGTAGAGTTTTAGGATGTGAACTTTGGGGGAACACACACGTTTTGTTGATGTCAGTGTCATGCCACTTCATTTACATTAACACAGCCAAAATACAGAAGAGAGATGGAGAGAAAAGACAGAGGACATTGGAAAAATGTATGAAAAATAAAACTCTCAGATAACTTCAGAAATTCTTCCATCAGTTCTGTAAATCTAAAGTGCAGATAAGAGTAAGTACTTACTCTTCTGGGCATATAACAGAAGTGTGTATGTGTCTGCATTAGCAGACACACATCGATGAACAATAGCACTAATTTTTATGGCTGAAACAGAAAAAAACCAACAAGTGATCCTCAGAAACAGAGTATATAAAGTACCACATTCTAGTATGTTTATAAAACGAGTGCATAGAAGAACTGAGAAAGAATGTCATGCTTAATTTAACCACAGGCTCTATATCCCAAGCTTAATGTGACTTAGTGGATCCAGATGCAAACAGAGGTCTCTCTGTGGATCTACCAGGTGAACATGTGGAGTAGAATCAAGGGCTGAGCTTGAGTGGAGCCATAGGAGCTTTCTGGAGAGCATTCAGTGTTCTTATTGCTAACCCAAGTTGAGCTGTTCTTCCACAGCAGAGCTTTTTGGTAATTATTGTATCTTGTTTGCACACCTTTCATATGCATGTTATACTTAAAAATAAACATTTATTAAATAGATACATGAGTAGCTTGTGATATTTAAATTTGTGTAACAGAAATCTTAAGTGAGAAACAGAGAAGATAGAAAAGTTATACACAATAGAGTCTTTACCTGAGGATTTCTAGAAGCTGACAGTGACTCAGTGCTCTCACAACTTAAATCAAATTACAACAAAAACTGCAAATGTTTTTGTGTCAGATATTGCTTCTAGTATTGGAGGAAGCAATGGACTAACTTCTGGAATAGGTAAGAAATTAAACAGGATGCAAAGTAAATGCAGGCAGTGTGAGCAAGTAAGAAGCAGAATCAGCAGTGGAGGCTGTCACCAGTTAGATGTGGGGACACTACTGAAGTCTTCCCAGAAGTTTTGGAGGAAGTCTTTCTGTCTGTGAAGAGACAGAATGTGGAGGCTCAGCTGCAGCTGGCTGGGTCAATGGGTGGTGTATGAAGGAAGATAGAACAGGAGACAGTGTGAAGTTTCATCTGTGAAACTTGCTGCAAATTCTCTGCAAAGGACAACCCAGTTTCTGTGTTGCTGACTCTGAGGTGTACCCTGATATTGCATATCATGTTTCTTTTTCATGTTATCTTTTACTTATTTTAAAAAGTGAAAATTTGAAATACTACATTATATAACAATGCTCACAGGAAAGATAGAAAATACTCTTTCAATACTGTTAAGAGTGTTGGGTAGAATTGACAGGATTTTATCAGATTATTAGAAGGGCCACTAAATAGTTCAGTATTGTAAAATTTTATTTAAAAAACTTTCAACACAAAAATTTTAAAATATTTGAAACTGATATCAAAGCATATATTGCTGAGCTTGGAAGTAGCTCAGTGTTAGAGCACATGCTTATCATGTATGAGGTCTCCGATAGAATTTTGAGCATCAGAATGTTTTAAAATATGCATTTAATTGAAATAGAATTACATGACTTTGCCATCCCTTTCCCCCTTCTATCTACTTGCAGGTACTCATCCTCCATCTTTTCACATGCTCAGCCCATTCACAAGCTGATAGCCTCTCTATATACATGTGTGTGTGCAACTGTGTGTAAATGTACAAACGTGTAAATACAGCCTGCTGAGTCACCATTCTTATTGTTTGTGTATAGCTTTAGGGCTGAACACTCTGCATTTGACAAACAGCACTAGAGCTCATTGCTGGTGAAATTAATTCCCCTTCTCCCAGCAGTCTCTAGTTGTCTATGTTCTTTCTCTAGAGGTGGGATCTTCCAAAAATTTCCTCCTCTTCATTAATATGCTCATCATCATTGCCATTGTTCCAATCTTGTTTATGCCTCCATTTCTAAGAGTTACTGTTTACAGAACACTCATTCGTATTCTAACTCTTAAAATCTTTCTGCCTCATATTCTCTAATGCTCTCTGAGTCATAGATACAGGAGCTGTGATCAGAATGTTTTAGTTGGGGCTGGGCTTCCCATGATTAATTGATATCTACATTGTGTCTAGTTGTGTTTTTCTATGATAGTCTCCATTTGCTAAAGAGAGAGGCTTCTATCTGTGGGTATAAGGGTGAGACTTAGAAAACATTGTATCCAAAAACGAAGACTATGTGCTGTTGTAGCTAACTGGTAGTGGTAGTTGTTCTTTTAGGTCCATGACCTCATTAGCTCTGGAGATCTGATTATGTTTTCAGTACTGAAATAATATCCTTACTGTTGAGTGGATCTTAAGTCTAATTAGACTGCTGTTGGTTATACTAACATGTGAGTGTGAATTATTGCAACGTTAGGGATATCTTGCTGTGCTGATATTAGACAAAGTGCCATTTTTATTTTTTAAAAACACACAGTGAAGGAAAGATAGTATCTTTAACAAATGCTACTGAGAAGTTGGATGTGTGCATGCAAAAGAATAAAACTATACTTACATCTATCACTCTATACAACATTTAGATCCAAATGTACCAATGTCCCCAATTTGAAACCTGAAACACTAAAAATGGCAGAATAAAACATAGGCAGTTTCCTATGTGATATAATTGTGGGATAGGGCATTTTGAGCAGGACTCCATTTGCCCTGGAATTAAGGCTAACATTTGACAGCTGGGAGCTCATAAAACTAAATGCTTCTGATGAATTGCTAAAGAAGCAATCCGTTGGTGAAAAAGAAAGCCACTGAATGGACAAGATTCTTGTCAGCTATATATCTGTCAGGGGATTAATATTCAGATTATCTAAAGAATTCACAAAACAAAGAGTCAAACAAATAATTGATCCAATCAAAATATGCTCTAGTGATCTAAATGGAGTTCTCAATCTAATAAAATTAAAATGGCTAAGAAATTCTTCAGAGAGTGTTCATTGTCCCTAGAAATTAAGGTAACACAAATTAAAATAGCCTTGAGATTTCATGTCACTCTAGTCAGAATGTCTGAGATGGACAGAACTGAACAAAGACTGTGCAGAGAGCGTTCATTGTTACTGAGAATAAAATTGGTGTATGCATTCTGGAAATCAGTGTGGAGAACCTCCAAAAACAACTGAAAGCAAATTTACCACATGAGCCACCTACACTACCTTGGCATTTCCCAAAAAACTGAAAATGTACACAACAGCCAGTGCTCTGATCTTCTGAAATGGTGCTCCAGTCCAGAACTTCCATTTCTAAAGGAAGACAAATAATAACCACAGAAGCTGAAGAGTATTTGAAATTTGAAAGTCCAGACAATACTATCCACTGTAACACTGCATGTTGTGGGGCTGGAGAGATGGCTCAATGGTTTAAAGTACCTGTTGCTCTTCCATAGGACCCAACACCCATATCTTGGCACCACACCACTTGTAACTCCAGTTCTGGGAGATCCGACTCCCTCTTTTCTGGCCTCTGAGAGCACCAGACACATTGTGGTACATATGTGTTAGGAAAATGCCCAGACACATAAAATAAAATAAGATTACATATTGGTTGATATTATAATTGTTGACATGAAATAAATATGTTTTAAAACTTCCACTCTTCTATATCTCTATTTTATTTCACATACACATACATAGCTCTGCAATTTTACATAATACATATTTGTGATATTATTGTATCTATAATATATCATAATCTTTCACTTTTAAAGGCATCAGAATTTATCTCCTTTCCAGGAAGGTATTCTTTTCTGCAACCATAGAACAGTGATAAAAATCAGGGGTTTTCATCGCTACTATGCTATTATCTGCATATAGATCTTATAATTTTCTAACTGTTTGATTAATCTTTCACATCCAGAATCGTGCATTAGTCACCATGTTCTTTTAATCACCTTTACTTTGGCAGATATTTTCTATCTTAGTCTTTGTGGGCAGTGATGACTTTTTAAAACTATTTGTTAATAGTTTCAATATTATATCATCTAGCATGTATGTACATGAAAGCTATCAGCTCCTTACCATCTCATTTTCTTTTCTGACAAGGTACAAAGTGTTACATCTAAGAACAAGTACTTTTTACTTTTATTTGGAAAGACATTCATCATTCTGGAGGAAAAAATACATACTTTTAATCATAGAAAGCATTTGAACAAATATGCACTAATAACCTCTCCTGACTAAAGTGATTTAAGCAATATATTTTATAGAACATAGTGATTGTATACCCTATTATTCATGTTTACTGAAAGCTACAGCCAATGGAAAATTAGAATATTTTCTAATTTATTTCATTAGTCATTTGAGAGTGAAACATAGCTTTAAAAGTGCCTAGTTTTTTTTTCAACTGTAATTCATGATCCACGTGCATTCATCATCATTTAAGTGAAATAACATATATAAATTTTTCTTATTCAGATTGATTTTAAATCAGTTTGCAAGCCATAAAGTACAGAATATGAAACTCCTAGGTGCACACTAGGCTACTCTTTGCTAAAGGGATGCACTTTCAGAGACCTTTGCTATTTTAAAGCCACAGTCTACACTTAATTTCAGGAATCTCAAATACAAGAAGGACCTATCTCATGTTCAACACTAGCTAAGGGCATAAAATGATGGGGCTACAAAGTGACTGATTCCAGTCTCTAGTGAGGGTGCCTGGCATTCCACTTCTTTTACACAAATATAAGTAAGGAAGAGCAAGGTTGTTAATTTGATGTTTACTCATTGGTTTAGAATTTAGGATTGGGTGTGGTCTTCCATATCACTTCAGTGTCAAATTCTTTTTTTATAAATTTGATTTTATTTTCATTAAACCAATGTCATCTCCATTAGTGTGTCTTCCTCCTCTCCCCCTCCTAATCACTCCCAGCCAACCCTCATCCTCGCCTTCCCCATATACCCATCCCCTCTCCCAAAAGGGTTAGAAGTCCCAACGTGGGTGAGCCCAGGACAGCACATCCACTCCAGGCAAGCCCAATTCACTCATCCCAAAGTCAATGCTGGGTTGGGTGTTCCTCTATAGGGAATAGGCTCCAAGGTGCCAGCCCATGAACAGGAACACAGTCTGATCCCACCCCTCCTAGCTCTGCACACTCATGGCAGTTGAAAGCCGCCCATAGCTGGAGGATTTCCAATGGCAATTCCTGATTCAGTGAGCTCCCCAGAGCTCCAGCCAGCTATCACCATGGGAACCTTCCTCATAATCCCTATCCCCCTCCTCATACAGGCTCTCCTCCCCTGCTCTCAGCTGGACCAGGAGCTCTGCCCAAAACTCAGCCATGGATCTCCACCTCCACCTCCATTCCCCATTGGATGTAGGTTCTGTGATGAAACCTAGGGTGTTTACTAATTTGATTTTAGGGGAAGTCCTGTTTAGGCACCCCTGCCACCATTATTTGGAGACTTGGCCAGGGACATCCTGTAGTTCCTGGACATTTCCCTAGCACCCAGTTTCTTTCCAACACCACATTGGCTTCCTCTATTGAGATATCCATCTCTTCCTATCTCCCTCTTTGCTCTTTTTGCTGTGTCAAATTCTTAATGGATATCTCTTTGATAATCACCACATCTTTCTCATAGTTAAATCACTAATTCTGTTTCTCTCTGGCTTTCCATAACTTTGAAGACTGTCCTTTTTCCTTTACTGTTTGCTTTGCTCCTTTGTCAAAGGTTAGTTGGCTATTGATATGGGTTCTATTACATAAGCCTGCTACTGTCCCTCAGTGTTTAGTTGCTTCAGCTTTCTAGTTAGTCTTCAAGTCCTCTGGTGCCTTACACATACTCTTTGACTTTGAACAGTAGCATGTTTGCAAGCCTTTCACTCTGACATGGTAAAATGATTATGGTAACAATTCTATTTCCCTATTTTTTAGTAAATGTAAAAGCCATTGTGCAAAGCTTCTCTTAGACTTTTAAAATAATATTGTTTTTCTTTGAAACAATTTGATAAATATTAGTTACTCATTTTTAAAATCAGGATGACTTTCTAAAGTAAAATCGTAGGTACAGTAACTAGTAGTACTTTTATCTATTGATTTTATGATGGTACTTTTTAAATATTTTCACATTTTAATTTTCAAAGATACATAATGTTTAGATAATATATTACAATTTAATTTTTATCAATACTAAACCATATATTCCAACACTTGTGTCTTTTGAATATATCCATTTTTTTTTGTTGCTTGAGTAATAACTTTGTTATATGATGCTAAATGCTGTTACTTTAAGATACATTTCTATTTTATTTACCAATGTGTTTATAGACCTATGTATTTCACATATGGTGCAAGTTAGCCTTTGTAAAGAAAACCTCCCATGTCAGAAATATTTAGCATGAGGAACCTTTTGGGAAGGGCATAGAAAGAGTCTCTGCCAAAAGTAACCTTAGTAAAATGGTCATTTTTGCTTCTGATATAGATGAAGCCTTTTCACATCCACTCTATTTCTATTCTCTTGTGTCCAAATTCAGGACTTCTTGTATCTCAGCTTCATGCTGAGCCTCTTAGAAACTAACTTCTATGATTGTGCTGAGTACCTAGCAGAATGCAAAGTTATTCACAACACATTTTCCCCACCTCTGGCTCCTAATGGTCTTCCTCACTTCCTCATTTCCTAATAATGACAGATTCTCCACCGTCTGATCTGAAGTCAGTGCTTTTGCTTGGAAGTTAGTAAGGAATAGGCAATAGGTGATTTAAATTAATTCTCTGTTCTTCTCTTTAGTCCACTGTGGTCCTTCATTTTACACACACACACACACACACACACACACACACACACACACACACACACACACATACATACACATACACACACATACACACACACACACACACATACACACACACACACATACATACACATACACACACATACACACACACACACACATACACACACACACATACACACACACACATACACACACATACACACACACACATACACACACACACATACACACACACACATACACACACATACACACACACACACACATACACACACACACACATACACACACACACACATACACATACACACATACACGCAGTTTGAGAGTTTTGGAAATCAGTGTCATTTTCTAGTTTTTTTAAAACTAGAATACAATTGCTCTAATTTTCTATTTCCTGTAAGGTTTTCAGGAGGGAAACAGACAAGGTATTATGATATATTGTATATTTAATAAAATTTGTTGGAATACCAGAGGATAGAACCACCCACATCCAAGTCATGAAGATCAGGAAGTGATGACCTATGTCTTTAATCCCATCACTTGGGAGACAGAGAGCCTTTTGGATCTCTGTTAATTCAAAGCCTAACAGCCAGGCAGTGGTAATTCACATTTTTAATCCCAGCTCTAGGAGAGTTGAATCATGAAGTAAAATAGCCAGGCATGGAAAGAAAAATAAGGCAGGAAAAGGCAGAAATGTAGTGATTCTGTCTGATTGACCAGTCAGGTTGAGGACCTGTGAAGGTAGGACTTACCTTGATCTTCCTGAGAAGTTGTCTGGGTGAGAACTGACTGTGATTTGTTTCCTCTCTCTGATAACCCAGTTTTTCCTCAATATCTGCCTCTGGCTTTTTATTACAATAGTAAATAGAATTAGTACAGTAACAAAGGAACTAGTGACTGAAAGACAGGATAGGCTTTATTTCAGATGAACCAGTAAGCAGTGTGGGAGTATGGATCGCCAGAGCAGCGGTTCTCAACCTGTTGCTCATTGACCTCTTTGGGGACCTGAGCATCCTTTTACCTGAATTGCCTAAGACCATTCGAAAACACAGATATTATTAACATTATGATTTATAACTAGCAAAATTACACTTATGAAGTAGCAACAAAACTATTTTTATGATTGTGGTCACCACAACATGAGGAGCTGTATTAAAATGTCACATCCCAGCATTAGGAAGGTTCAGAACCACTGCTTTAGGTAAGTAACCAGAACCATTACAGAGTGGCAGGGCAGGGTAGTAATCTACTGGTTGGGATAATTTTAGGGAAGAAACATGAAAGGCAAGAGAGAGATGATAAGGACTACTTCATATTCCTTAACCGAGTTAATTTTCCCAGAAAAAAATCTACATAAGGTAAATAAATATATGGTAAAACTCCTCTGACTCCATTTCAAACACGAGTAAATTAAAGTTCAGAGATGGAAGATAACTGTTGCAATGAGGTTTCTGGTCCGGCTAGTCAGAGATCCAGACCCACAGACCTGCAGTCCCAGACCACTTAGCCACCTACCACTGCTTAGGCTCCCCCCAAAATGACTCAGACACTTATATTAATCTCATGCTGTTTGGCCTATGGCTCAGGCACATTGCTAGCTTGCTCTTTCATCTTAACTCAACCCATTTCTATTAATCTGTCTGCCATGTGGCCCATGGCTCACCTCTGTTCCTTACATGTTTCTTCTTCAGTGGCTGGCTCTGTAAGTCTCTGACTCCGCCTCTTTCTCATACCTATGCTCTGATTCCTCTGCCTAGTTCTACGGTGTCTGCCATGGCCAAAATCGTCCTTTATTTAAAGATTGATATTCCCAGCATACAGCAAGACATTCCCACATCAGACAACTTTCTGTAAGACTCATTCCTAATTATCCTCTCAATTGAAGCTAATATAAAGTCTATAACTGTGGTCTTATCACATTCAGACTTAAATAGAAAACGATAAGCCCTAGAATACAGAATTCTCAACTTGTTTTCTGAAGCAACAGCCTTCAGTTCCCTCCTACTCTGTTAATCATACTGTGCATACCCACTGGAAGGGCAATATAAATGAGAAAAAGGTGTTCCAAGGGTTAGTTTACCACTGTGTGTTGGAGTTGATCGGCCCATGGGGATGACTTCAAAGCAGAGTTATAATTTCATCATCCTGATTTTGCAGATGTCTTCAAAAAAGACAAATAATAGTGGGTGAACATTGTAGTCAGAATTTTCTCTGTCTCACCTGGCCAGTACTGCAGATGTTTAGTCTCAAATAGTCACATAAAGGCTTATATTAATTACAAACTGTTTGGCCTGTGGCTCAGGGATTATTACTTTCTGTCTCTTGTTCTTAAACTAACCTGTTTCTTATGCACGTTTAGCCATGTGTCTTGGTACCTTTTTCTCAGTGTATCATTCTCGTTTTATTTTCTCTGCCTCTTGATGGTGTCTCCCCCTCTGTTCTTATGCTTCCCAGAATTCTCCTTGTCTGGTTGTCCCACCACTACTTCCTGTCTAGCTTCTGGCCAATCAGAATTTTGTTAAACTAATATTTACAGTGACAAATATTTACAGTGTACAAAGCACATTCCCACAGAATTTTCTCTTTTTTGTAATTGGAGAAAATCTGAAATATCAAAGAGAAAGGGAACGAATCACAGTCGTTTTTCACCTAGCCAGCCCTTCAGGATAGGTCTTACCTCTACGAGTTTTCAACCTAACTGTGTACACAGACAAAGGGGATAAACTTCTACCTTCTCCTGCCTTATATATTTTTCCCTTCCCTGATATTTTACTTTTTGGTTTAACTTTCTTAGAGCTAGGATTAAATGTATGTGCTATCATTGCTTGGTTCTGTTCAGCCTTGAACTCATATAGATCTAGAGGATCTCTGCTTCCCAAGTGATGGAATTAAATGTATGGGTGGATCACCACTCCCTGACCTTCATGGCTTGGCTATGGGAGACTCTGTCTTTTGATAATACAGACTATTTTTAGTAAATATATAATAGTTATTTGACTAAATTTCTGCAGGACCATTCAGTAGGGCATAGAAACTTCTGACTAAATATGGTGTTCCAATTTTTATGTTCACATAAAGCCCTAGAAAGAACCCAGAAACAGAGCAACAAAACAGCTTCCTAGTTGTGTCTCTCAAGAGGGCCATAGTACAGAGTGGTATGTGGGCTTGAGGTACAATATAGTGGATTCCTTCAGTCTCATAGTAGCCTTGGTACAAGCATAAGCTACATATGACAAATTTAAGGTATCTGCTCATACAGACAAAGGGTGCATAGACAAGGATGGCTTTGTGGTAGCTTCATTTTCTTGGTTTAACTCTGTTTGCTGGTGGTGAACAGAGGTGTAGCTCCTTTAAGAGAGGCTTCCTGACTCAGCTTTAGTAGCAAAAACCTTGAAGCTCTTTTAAGAGGCTTGCTTTAGATCCCTTACCTGAGGTTTATGAACATTGTGTGATGGTGCTCTACTTCATTGCAGTGTGGACCCTAAAACTCACCAAAGTTGGGGTGGTAAATGTGATTCCTGTCAGTACCTCTGCCATGAAGCTTAGGATCTCATGGACCAAGGAACTGGGTGGAGCCAGCTTCCATAGTTACACCTTAGCAGATAAAAGTTGTGGTAAAAAATTAGACATACACAGTGTGTTTAAAAATATAGACTTGAGAGAGCAAAATAAAGATAGAAAAATTCCTTAAAAATAAAGTTTAAAAAAAGCCACATAAAGCATAAAATCTAGATGCTATGCCATTATGTTGTCTTTAAATTGTTCGGCTTCTTAAAAAAAAAAAAAAAAACCTATTAAAGACATTAGATTATAAATGCTGCTAGATTTAACCAACCTATATATTTTTTAAATGCCTTGATTTTATAATTGAAGTAAAAGATACATTACTTTAGAGAAAAAGTTTTGCTTTTATTTCCACAAAAAAATGAGAGACTATAGATTCATATCAGATTAAAAACATATAAAGTTTAATAGAAAAAGATCCCTTAAAAAATCTCCAGTCGGAATGGATGACCCAGATGATTCCATATTTCAGAGCACCTCTGTTGTAGTTTCTTTTGAGTTCTGCATTCAAAACAGCTTCAAGGAAACTGGATGAACCGATTTAGCTTCACAGACTACTCCACTTACTCCACTATTCCATTATGGACTTGTCCATAATCCTAAAATTTTCCTTAGTTTCCCATAAGATTACTAGTGCTCCCAATCAGCAAAACAAAACCTAGAGAACTATGCTCACATTCCCAAAATTAGATTATAGATGTTTGCTTTTGCTTACAGTGTTGATTACAAGTTGTTATAAATAATAATAATAATAATAATAATAATAATAATAATAATAATAATAATAATAAAACTATACAAAGGAGATTTGAGATTCTTGTTTAAAAATGTGGAACTATGCTCTTGTACACAGTAAATATTTATCACTGTAAATATTTGTTTAATAAAATGCTGATTGGCCAGAAGCTAGACAAACAGGAAGTATAGGCAGGGCAACCAGACAAGAAGAGTTCTGTTAAGAGGAAGAATGACACAGATGCCAGGCAGACACAGAGGAAGCAGGGTGAGAATGCTGCAATGAGAATAAGGTACCAAACCATGTAGATAAACATGGATAAAATCATGAGTTAGCTTAAGAATAAGAGTTAATATATAGTAACCTGAGCCATAGGACGAACAGGTTATAATTAACATAAGCTTTTGTGTGATTATTTGGGAGTGCATGGCTGCAGACCTGCTTGACAAGAGAAACTTGTGACTACAGAACATCACCTTAATCTTAGTTTTAATAACTTGTAAAGTTGCTTCAAACACTTTTTCTTCTCTGAGTTTTTGTTGGTTTGTTACCTGGACATGTAAATAGACTACATCTTGATACCTAATCTTCACATTATTGAATTAGCATTGAAAGATGGTATTTATGTTTATGCACCAGATATTTGTCAGAAGGACAAAAGCTGAGAGAAAGCATGTGTGAAAAGTTAATATCTGCTTCCACTGAAAACATAAGATTTTAAAATATAAAAGTTACAGGCCATATTGTACCCCAAATATGTATTCTGTTACTAGAACATAGTAGGTTTCACCAAAGAGTTTTGTTCTCTCAAATATATATAACTTTTGATAAAAATATTAAGTGCAATTTAGTTATGGTCATGACTAATAACCTTTTAACTTATTAATGAACAATTATAGATATTAATCCAAACACATGAGGTATTAACTGGCAAGTTAGTTTGTATTAATGAGATCTCTGTTCATTTATCTAAACTAATTATTCCAAGTATATGGATGATGTAATTAAAATAAGTTTCTCTTTTTTCTCCTCAGCTCAGTCCATTTTTAAGACATTCTGTTCTGAAGAGAACATACAACGTCACTCTGCCGTGTTCATTCTCTAAGAGACAAAATGCCTGTTGTCCAGAACAAAAAACTCGACAAAAATATCAAAAAAATAAATTTCAATCTTATACTGGTGAGTATGATGGACCCACAGAGACATAGAGATACATGTGTGTAACCTCTTACTGTTGTATTATCTCTTGGTCAGATCTTTCACTTCATTCATGGTGATTACCTAGGTTTATAGCACCAAGCAATCACTAAGAGATTATAGAGATCACCTTTATATTTCTACATTTGACTGCGAATCTGATGTTTATAGTTGGCCATTCTTCTTGTTTTTACTGTCAAGACAGGGGAGTTACCTTAGTGTGATTAAGTTACAGGCCTTAGTTGTCATAGTTTTCTATTACAAAGAAATATATTGTGCCAAAATAAGTTATAATAAATTAATATTGTGTTTTAGCCATATATATGGAGATTATATGATATGGTAGCTTGAGTATTTTCTGTGCAAATTATAACATTAGGTACATTTAGACAAACAAAGAGATATTCTCATATAAGGTATTAGCAGATAGTAGCTTTAAACTATTCACTGAATGCATCATAATTACTATGATAGTGTCTTGGGTATGTTTGTTTTTTGTGGGGTAGGACTGTATTTAAACAGTTTAATGCTGCTGTGCATAAAGATTTTTTCTCATATCAGCATCTATATTATTAAAATTTATTGTATTTCAGGAGTTGACTATGATTATAATAATTATTAGGAATTAGATTATAAGCAAACAAAAGTTATTTATCAAAGTAATAAGCCTGTAACCCTAAAAAGTCTGATATATCAAAGAGCATCAGAAGAGCAGATAAAATTCTTTATTATATCACTGACATTAAGTATAAATACTTCTGATATTTATGTTTCAATTTGTTGGGGATAATAATATTCTACAGTATGTGCTAGAATTATATTTCAGACCTATTAGGCTAAATAAAATATCTTATTTTCATTTATTTAATTTTTATGCAGTAATTATACAGTATAAAGGTATCTGTGGTCAAATTATAATTCTATTGATCATTGAAATTGTATATTGGAGTATCCATAGTTTTATGTTAGTGACCACACCAGTATTTTCTATAAAAATAACGTCCTTATTTCATTTTAATTTTTGGAGGATATTTGCTAAATAAAAAATCAAGGTTAGAATATATTTTATTTCTGCATATTAAAACTGCCAGTATATTATCATCTCTCTCCCATGCTCTTAATGAGTTGTTTTGCTTTGAAGATTTTGTCTTTTATCTACTTTCTGAGATTAGAAAAAAAACAAAAACAAGCAAACACACAAACTTAATGTTTCTAGGTTTTCTTCCTGACAGTGTGTGCCTCAATGTTCTTTGATGTTTGCAATATTTTGCCTTGTGTTATTCGGTGATTTTTGTTTGTCATAAAAGTTATCACTTATCATTTTTCAAGTACTGTTGTTCCACATCCTGTCTCATCTTGACTTGATAATGTGGCTATGAGCATTCTTCATATCCCTCATGGTATTATGTGTACTGGAGAATATTTTATTTATATTTCACTCTACATTTTGTTAACAACATCTTGTACTAATCAGTCCTCCATCATGTAACCTGAAATTAAGTGCATCTTCTGTATTCTTAATTTAAATTGTTGTTTATTTTTCAACTTTAAAACTTCTGTTTGACTAATATTTATATGCTCTCTGTCTTTTTAACATGCTGTAAGCATTCCACTCTCCATAATTTTTAAATCATGGAAGGCAACTCTCTCTCCAATTCAGCTATGGCTCTGCTTGTAGTATCTATTTTCTGTTTCTTCACTGTATCTCACAAATGACTAATACTTTTGTTCAAATGAATATTGCTTGTTAAAACTTAAAACATGCTTTATATTCTGATGTACATTTTACTCTGAACAGATCTCCTTACAGGGATGTGCCAATGACTGCCACAAGCTATTTTATAACAGGGATTCCCTCATTTTTTAGGATTCATATAATTCTCATTACCACATTCTCAGAGGCTAACCTTTCTGTCATCTGTCATGAGATCAGTTAGCTTATCATGTCTTTTCCTTCTTTTTGTGCAATGTCACTCACTACGGAGCTGCTCAAATCATTAGCTGCTGTGTTTAATGCTATATTTGGTGCGCATGGACAAGTGCACATATATTTTGCAAATGTCTTCCATTAGAAAGTTGTACAATGCTAGGTTCCATCATATTATTCCCTTCTTCCAGGTTCTCCTTGCAGGACGCTGAGCTCAGCTTAGATTCATGCTCACTTAGTGATACCTTCTCAACTCTTAGACATTGTTCTCTTAGAGACTCAAGGCTTCCTCACAGGGAGTGCAAGGCCTATCTTGGGTTTCTTTCTCCTTCCCCTTCTCATCAGGTTCCTGGATCCTCAGGATATCTCTTGGCTTCCTTCATTTATGTGTATGTAGCCAAAAAAGCTTTTAGTAATACAGTTTCAGATACATAGTCTGCAATTCTGCAATACACTGCTTATTGCCATATCTTAAATGTATTCTTTATCACAATTTTGTTTGTTCTTTCTTACGCTGCAACAATTCCTGAAATTCAGTATCTTCAATGGACATTTACTACTGAAAAAAAAATATTGTAAACGCACCATCTCCTGACACATAGCCACTTACACACTAGTCTTCTTTAAGGATATGTTCTCTTCAACATGTCTGCTTATGAGTTAAATTTACCACTAGATTTATGATCTTTAATGATTTTTGACAGCACATGTTACTATTAGGTGTCTATTGATATCTCCTACCTGGTGTGATTCAGAAAAGTCTCCTTTAGAAAGATTCTAGTGGGACAAGACTTGATTATCTAAAAATAAAATCCCCTGAGAGAAGGCTCCCTCAAACATAGCTCCTGTTTAACTTCTGTTAGAGATGGACAAGTGCACCTCCTTCCACCTTCTCTCTTTAGGAATTTATACATAGTCACTGCAAACTCACACAAAAAAAAACCTACTAGATTTGCATGCAGGATTATTCTGCATTCCAGTAAATATAATGCTTCTTAGAGTCTCCACATTTTAATTAACTCTCATGTGAAGCACTAGGTTAGATATGTCACAATTAGAGAGTTTAAAGCTTGGCTGAGCTGCTATACTAACTCTCAAGGAGATGAGTGAGCTAATATGTTCAAATGTGGATAGCAGTGCATCCTATGTTCATAGAAAAGTGGAAAATATAGACAACAGAGCAGCATCCTATAGTTGAACGTGAGAAAATATCCACCTCTTCATTTGGAAACATTAGGCAGTAAGAGGGATAGAACCCAAGCAAGTTTTCATACTCCCAGTTATTACTGTCAGGTCCATATCCAGCTGTTCCTGGCCACAGAAGGGATAGAACCATTGTATAATATCATAGAAACTGAGTTTAAAAATAGACTAGCATTTATCTATATGTGAACCCTTCTAGAGCCTCTTACATGTTGTAAGTACATTATATAAGTAACTGTACTGTAAAAAAGCATCACTCCCCGGCTATATGTCTCTGTTGAATTCCAGTGTATTAGGTGACACCATGAAAGTTTTAAGAGCTTATTTGCTGATTTTTTTTTCTCATCTATTCTCTCTGGGACTCATCTCATTAGATGTGCTACTGATACAATGCAGCACTGCCTATGTAACTTCTGTTACAACACACAGTTGCAGGTACAACTCACACACTAATATTCATTTTTAACATGCCTAAATATTCAACAGAACATTAGGACATGCCAAAGACCAAGTTTATGGCAACTGCTTGAAGATACTTAATAAATTTAGGTTTTTCAAAAAGAGTATATTGTAAAATTTATTCCACAATCATGTTGCTGCGCTGGCACACTGGGTTCTTGTTTGGGATAAGAAGTAATTATAAAGCATATTTGGGTTTAGATAGAGACATATACAGTAGAGGCATATTTATTGAAACAACTTTTCTCTCCTCACAGATGCATTTCAAAGGTAAAGTCTTTTAACAGAAAGGTAAGATGGCAGTCTTCTCAGAGAGGCGTACTTCCAATGTGACGACGTTATCCATCAGCTGCTTAAAGAGCAGCTTTCATCCTAACCTCTAGAGACAGAAACATTTGTTACCATAACACATTTCATTCTTTTTCTCCATTATATTCTTTCTAAACACATACTGTTGATGCCTCCAAAGGAAGTAAGTGCTAAATAAAGACATCCGATGAAAGCCTTTCATTTAAACGTTATAATCTTTCTCTAACCAGAGAACACCATGACGGTCTGAACACCAACATGTAAAACAAAGCAAATGCTGTTACTGTGTGTGCATTCTGGCCACCTGACTCATTTTTTTATGCTTTGTTTCTCCGAAATTCTAAAACTATCATATTAAAGAAAACACAAAAGGAATATCCACGGTTTTACTTTGTGTTTATTTTATGTGCAAATAGGGAAACAAGGAAAAAGTAATTGAATTGTGACGAATTCATTCTCATGGTATATGTGCTTGGGAAGATGGGTATTGATTTGATTTTCTGTAGCAGCACTATTTGAATATCTTTATGGGTACCTTATGGCAATCCTTCACACATTACACGTGCCTTCATAATGGTACACATTTTCCTTGATCCCTAGAAAAAGACTCAGTAAGTATTGCTTATGTGGTGATGAATTGCCTCGATTTATGCTTATTTGAAAAATTCTTTTATTTTGACTTCATTTTTGAAGGATGCTTCTGTTTATTGCAGTAGTCATGGCTGGCAGGATCATGCACTTGATGCTGGCCTCAGAGCTTTCTATTGAGAACTATGCTGGAAGTCTAATTGGACTTTCCTTGTGTGTGTCTTGACATCGGGCTCTTCATGATTATTTTTTCTTTTAATTCTTTCTCTTATAGTTTTGAGCACGATGTGTATCGGTGATCATGACAAGACAATGATGGTCTGTTTGGGGGGTAAATCTACTTCATTTTTCTCCTTTGAGCTGCTTATATAAGGTATCCATATCTCTTAAACTTTCTAAAATCTTTAGCCATCATTCCATGTGAATTTTAAATTCCTGTTTTCTCGACCTTCTGAACTTATAATAATGACTTTTCATTATTCAGTTAGTGGTACCACAGCTAATATGGTCTTGTCGTTTTTTTAAAATCCCATTGCATCCTCTCTTCCTCTCTTTTCTTTTTTTCTCTTATATGATGAGTTTAACTCAAAAGACTTGTCAGGTTCTGAGATGCTTTCTCTGTTCTAGTCTGTCACAAGAACAAATGTTATCACACTGATTCCAGCTAGGCTTCAGTGTTCTGACATTTTAAAATATGTATATGTCTTTGTTGAATTTCAGATCCACACACCACTGTGTTTTTAAAATTTATTTGTATTATCTCTCTGGGTTCCCTTGGCATTTGAGTGAGTTTTCTTAGGATCTTTATTTTGAATTCTTTTTTGGATATTTCAGTTTGAAATCTACTGCTGGAAAATTACTGCTTTTCTCCTTTGGAGAAAGCATGTTTCCCTTTATGTGTGTTTCCCTGTGCTGGTGTGCATTCTCATGCTCTGATAGTCACATCTTCCAGTTTTATGTAGTAGTTTTTGTGGGGAAACAGTTTGGATGTTAGCTGAGATATAGGACGTTAGTAGGGTGGATGCTTCAGCTTTGGTAATAGTTTTGTCTTGTTGCTGTTCATCTTTCAATGTCAGCAGCCTCTCTGAGAGCATCATTAATCTAGACTACAGCAGTATGTGAAGTTAATTTTATCATTTTTTTTCATGGATATGGAATCCCATGTATGTATGTCCTCAGTTTCAAAAAGTGAACGCTTTATGATACTTGATTGCGCCCCAGTAACTGCTATAGTTTCAATTGTGTGGCCGTAATATTCATCCCAAAGTCCCTTAGAGAAAGTGTCAGTAATGCCAAGTGTGATAACGCCAGTGTGCATGGTTCCTGACTGCAAAGATACAAAGTTTAATTCCTCCATGATCCTCATAACCAATCAGAAGTTGTCCAGGACACCAGCATTTACTGCTCTGGAATACAGAAGGAGCAAGTGTGAGTAGAACTCAAATTTGTGACTGTGATGCCTGATAGACCTAAATCAGCAAGATACTGAACAATGGTACAGCAGCACATGAGTGATTCTGCGCCCATCAGGACTCAGCTACTATTCCTAAAGAAAGGCAGCAACAGAAGGAGATCCCTCAGGAGGGGAGCTGGGCCCTCCGGAGGTGGCTTTAAATGGCCATGAGCGTGGAGCCACGAGGAGTGGAATCAGACTGTGTTCCTATTCATGGGCTGGCACCTTTGAGCCCATTCACACACCCAGTCCAGCACTGACCCTGGGATGAGTGAATCGGACTTGCCTAGGGTGGATGTGCTGTGCTGTGCTGGCCCACCTTGGGACTTCTGGCCCTTTTGGGGGAGGGGATGGGTAGATGGGGAGGGGCGAGACTGAGGACTGTCTGGGAAGAATTGGGAGGGGGGATGGGGGAGAACAGGGGGCCACACTTATGGAGATGACTTTTTTATGAAGATAAAAATAATTAATTTAAAATACTAAAAAAAAAAAAAAAAAAAAAAGTAGCCTCCAAAGCAATTTGTCTTCTATGGGATGAAAAATACCTAAAGTGTATTCTTGGGTAGCAAAGCAGATAGGAATCTCAACAGGTCCCCAGATGGATGCACTGTGGGAGTGTGGAGTTCTCCAGCAGTTAGAGCTGCCTGCCTGCCACCACCTGCACATTTGGTGGTGACTCTCCTGAAAGGTAGGGTTATCGTTGGAATTTTCTGGATTTTTTTCATCGCTTTTCTAACTCTCCTTGCTATCAGGGTTCCAGGTGCTTCCTTGCTGATTTACATGCAGAGTTCTCTCTTTCAATCAGTTTCAAGATTAAGTTTTCCTTTGTTACTCTCGTTCCTGTCAGACTCACGTTCAGCAAACCTATATCATAAGTTTAAATATTAAATCTCAAAAACTTGGTAGATGCTCTACTACTAATACTGTTTTGGGGAAAAAAATCAGTCACAGTGAATGATTTAAATCACTGCTCACATTTCAGAACAATCGTGGACTCTTGGAGTGTTGACAAAAGCTACAGAAATTACATAGACAGAAACTGACTTACCCATGTTACATAAAATTAATGCAATTTGGAAAACTTAAAGTACTTTGGAAGTGTTCCAATGAATTCTGATTCAAGAAAATATGTTGCAAACTATTTTAATTAATGTATCTAAGATGACTCACCAATGTTTAAAACAACAAATTGGTTAAATTGTTAATGAATACGTATTCTTCAATTAAATTGAATAAATTGAACTTAAATGATTTTAAAAAAAACTTTAAAACTACCAGGCACTGGAGAGGAGACTTTGTCTTGATATTCTAGTCAAAGAATCCTAAGAACATTGCTTAATCACCTACATATGTGTTCTACGGCCAGAACATAAATCTTTGAGAGTGGCCAGCAGTGGTTTCTCCATCATAGAAGCTGAACAACTATATGTGTCACAGAATATGTCACAAAGAAAAGAATTCAGAAGACAACAAAATCTTTCTACAGAATGTGGAGTTTGCATTTTTTAAGAGAGTAATGTCAAAGGTGTTGTATACCATACAGTGTATTTCAGATATTCTGAGTGGCCCAAATTTTCTGAAATAAATGACTGTAGTTTACATGGTTTATACAAGCAGAAAGAAGGAAGCAATGTCTAAATATAGAAGGAATAAGAGGAATCTTGAGAATCATGAAATTGGAACTTAACTATGACAGCTACATATATATATTAAACCTGTTGAGTCCATGTAATGTTACCTGTCTATATGTTTGGGAGGCTGGACAACCAATTGATCTGTTTTTCAATGGAGAAGCTTACATCTGCTCCTCCAAGCTTTCTTCAGTTGCCTACAGTTTTTGAAAGGAGGCAACCAACAGTGCTAACTAGCAATGACACCTATGAACTGGATCAGTGACCAGCATGACACAAAGGGTGCAAAGGTGGCACACATACCCTGAATTTAAACAAATAGTCCTCTAATTGGACTTAGAACTTATCAACAAGAATTATACCCTGCCTGGTACTGGAAACTTAGGAAACAACTCAGTGTTAGTGAAGTCAGAGTTGTTGGAGGAGAATATACATCCACTAATTTGGTAAATCAGCAGAATCTTAACAGTGATCTATAGATGTGCGTCCTTATGCCCACAGATAAGTGTCGTGTTCATCCCTCATCATAGGAACTTCTTTTTGAAATAGACAGAGATCACCACAGAAAACCACAGCCATCAAAATGAAGACTGCAAAGCTCAGTCCCAAAGATATATCTATAAAATATTCCTACACTGAAGACTCAGGGTATACTGTAGATTATGGAGAAGAAACAATTTATGAGCCAGAAGATCAGGGAGTTTTATGTGAGATTATGTTTCCTAGTAACATCAGAATCTATACCTATATGACAACCAAAATATGAGCTGAATAAGGATTCCAATGAAAAAGCCAAACTTGATGCAGCTGAACATAGGGTGGTGAGGCTGCACGTTGTATTCAACATTAAAAAGGTGATGTGGAAGAAGAGAAAAAGAACCAAGAGAGAAACAAGGTGACATTCTAGATTCTGTGGCAGCCCTGTGTTTCCCAGCGTAATCCAGAAATGAGATGGGGCTACAGAGATACACTATTGGGCTAAGCAGTCTGGCTTTCAAACTTTGGAAAAACCACGCTCGTAATGAATGTAATCCTTTGCCAAGTAGCTGCTTGCCACTGAGTTAGTCATTTAAAGGGTCTGATAAACAGAGATATCTGGTAAAATCAGTGTTCGGCAATGAAACATCTATCAACTGTAGGAATATCAAGAATGTTCTTTTAATATGGTTTATGAATTGTATTTTTAAAAGAACACAATTATTGTAAGCCTCAGACAAATTATGCCTTAAAAAAAAACCTTTATAAATGAAGACTATTTCTTTCATGAGTAAAATATCTACCAATTTAAACTTTTAATTTTTAGATCACCAGTATGTTCATGTTAATTTTGCTAGAGGCTGAATCTACCTTTTCATATAATTGCCCACAAGATGTTGAGCACTCGATAATTTACCACATTTACAGACTCTGACATACGTTTTCAAATGTATTGGTTTAGCATATATTCCCCTGAAAAACAGGCTCGGTACTATTTTGTATTCACTTATGTTTTGCCACTATTTAAGAGAATTTTGGCTATTTCTTAACCATAATTTACTGTACGTCATGTGCCACTGATGGCAAAAATTGTGTTCTTACATTACTAGTTATAAAGTATAAACTAAGTTTTATTTTATCTTATTCCAGTTACAAAGTATTGATTTTTTCCCCCCTAGGTCCCTGAGTTAACTGATCTGTTTTCAATCACCAGAGCTGTGTTGGGTATAAGCTCGATCTCAGGGATGGACCCTAAGTCAAATAAGATATTAATTGGTTAGTCAGACAAGTTTTGCTCCACCCTCACCCTAACATATATTGCAGGCAATAGATCATAGGGCTGAGGTTGACTTTGTATTTACATACTCTTTCTGTGGCATGGGGCATACATGGGTTTCACCAGTTCCTCTGGTATATATTATTGCTTCCAGTTTAGTGTTTTTACTGGGATCTTTCATGTGAGAATGAGTAGGTCTTTGTCTCAGATTCTTGTAGCATCTCTTGGGCTCATTTCCTTTTGTTCGTTGGTCTAGTTCAACTTCAGTGTGATAGTTTTGTCTATATGGGAGAGGATGTTAGGAGGAACTGGGAAGAGTAAAGGAAACTGTACTCAGGATTATTATGTAAGAAAAGGAGGGGAAAAGAAGAATATGACCTAAGATGTGAGCTCTTCTATGGTGACATCATAGTTATGCTCATCTCCTTTGGATACCAAGATAGTGCCTGTGAGCTCTGAATGTTATCATCTCTCTCCCTCTTTTGTTCCCTCCCTTTCTTTCTCTCTCTCTTCTTTCTCTTCCTCCATTCCTTCCTTTCTTCCTGTATCCTGGTTTGGTTTTGTTTGGAGTTGTAGTACTTGGGATTGAACTCAGGACTTTGTACATGCCTGGCAAACATTTCCCAACAAGATACATTCCTAGCCATCTATTAACTGTTTAGTTTGATGTAAGGTAACAGTATGTTAATCAAGCAGATCCTGAATTCACTCTGTAGCCCAGGAAGGCTTTGAACTTATGATGTTCCTACTTCAGCCTTCCAATGGGTTGAGATTATACCAGAAACCTCTAAGCCTGGCTCTCAGTCTTTCTTTTATACTTACAAATGTATCTTAAATTTTCTATAAATCTAACCACCCTAAATCTTGGTATTTAAAAGAATATAAAAGAATAAAAACAGGTTGTTACAATGTGGTTTCTTGGTCTTGGGTGGCCAGAGGACCAGACACACAGACCTACAGCCCCAGACCCCTTAGCTGCCTGCTGTTGCTCAGGCCCCCAGAAATGACTCGGACACTTATATTAACTTCATGCTGTTTGGCCTATGGCTCAGGCACATTGCTAGCTAGCTCTTACATCTTAAAACAACACATTTCTATTAATCTGTCCTGCCACGTGGCCTGTGACTTACCTGTGTTCCTTACATGTTGCTCCTTTGGGCTTCTAGCCCGGTCTCTCTCTCCTTACATGTTGATCCTTTGGGCTTTTTTGGCTCCTTCTGTCTGATTCCACCCTGCTCTTCCTACCTACTCTGATGCCTCCTCCTACTTTTTCTATGGTGCCTGTCATGGGCCAAAACAGCTCCTTTATTTAAAGATTGATATTCACAGCCTACAGAAAGACATTGCCACATCAAGGAAGGGCAATATGAACAAACGGGTCAAGATCATGATGAAGAAACACCCACATAGACAGCTGACCTGAGCTATTGGGAGCTCACTGACTTTGAACTGACAGCTGGGCAATCAGCATGGGATTGCATTATGCCCTCTAACTGTTGGATGACAGTTGAATGGCATGGACAGATTATGGAACCTTTGATAGTAGGACTAGAATTTATTCTTAATGAGCCTTGATACTCTGAGGACCAACCTCAACTGGATGTGTAAGACTGTATTGACTCACCCTGGGAGTCCTTACCCTCTCTGAGAAATGGATGGGGGCATTAGGTGGGAAAAACATGGAGATGAGGCCAGGGAGTGGTGAGTATGTTAAAAATTCTAAATAAAAAATATAATAAAATCAAAAGGAATTATACCATTAATTACCTTCCTGAAAATACAAATATGTATGGTTTAAATAAAATGTGTAAATCTATGCTGCCTCCAAGATTATCTGGCAAAAACTCCAGCACCAGGCATAAGGAACCCTCTTTTGAATTGTTTGTTGGGTTTGCCCAAGGGACTCCCAAAAAATTAAAGCTATTGGTGTTGTTCTTATTTGTCCCCAAGAAATGGAAGATGAGTCTCTATTGCTGCAGTCACCATGAACTTCAGATACAGGATATGGAGGACTCAAGCTGGGTCTGACTTCATTGCCCTCTCTTTGAGGACTAGCTTTCATGGTACCAGAAGGTGCCATGCAAGCTCCCAAAGAAGAGAGGCAGCCATTGCATCAAGTTAAGATGCCCAAGAATCACAATAACAGTCAATATGGCAGATAACTCTAATGGTACTAGTGAACAACCCATACCTTGGTAGTGACCCACAGTTTTCCAATTAGAATGACAGACCACTCAGCAAGAGTGAAATTAATCCTGCCTCTAGAAACTTAGCCATCTCACTACTCAGGGCTTAGTGAAAATATGGATCTTGTAGGAGAATCTGAAAATGCCATTTTACTAAACCAGCAGTCTCCCTAATTACATACTAATAAGTTAGTTTTACACTCACTAATAAGTGTAGTCACCACTGCTTATCACAGAAGCTTCTCTTTACAACACAGACAATTACAGAAAACCACAACCTATCAAAATGTGTTTTAGAGCTCAGTTCTACTTGATACATCCACAACCAGCTCCTGCACTGGGATGCTTGTAGAAGAGGAGGCAGAAAGATTATAAGAACCTGGAGAAACAGGGAGATTGTTGTGAGATTATATCTTCTAGAAATGTCAGAGTAGAAATAACTGAAATTTCACAGTTTGTCTGCCAAACATGATTCAAGCAAGTATGGTACCTTCAGACACACTAATCCAGAAAGGGGAAAGACAGCTAGATCTCAATCCTAGACAAAGAATTTTAGGCAATTTAAGAATGTTGAGGGCTTATTTGGGGAAGGACATACCACTTGGTTATCCAGCATAAAGATGTAGTGAGATTCAAGTGTTAACTGGCAAATTTTGGGGGCGTGCCTCTGGAGCACCAGAAGCCTAAATGAGGCATGACTAGACCCCATTGAGACACAGGAACATTGATATTCCTCCCTGTTTGTTCCTGCCTTCTGAAAGAGCATATTGACCTTCCATCATAAGACAGTTCCACTCTCCAAATATGTCTTAAAGTTCAATTATATCAATAAATCTTTGTATAACTCCTCAATAAATATTAATCCTTTATATATATATATATATATATATATATATATATATATATATAACTAATAAATTTTCTGCAATATCAAGTAGTATTCTGAAAACATATGCTGATTAGTAACATAGTACAGACTGATCAGGTTGTATTTATACATTTAGAAACACACATACACACGAGTGTGTGCACTTATGTAAAAGCAATTAAAACATTATTTGAAAGACAGCAAGGGTACAGGTGCATGGAGGATTGAAAGGATGAAAGGAAATGGGAAAAGGATGTAATTATATCATCTAAAAATTATAATAAAAAGTCATAAAAGTGGGGCATAGAAAGAAACCATGAGTTCCTCATAGATGAGATAAAAGTGGTTGAGAGATATTTAGAAAGCATCTTATCCACCAGGGACATCCAAATTAAAATACTTTAAAATTTCCTCTGACCCCAGTCAGAAGAGCTGAAATTAAAAACAAAATACAGACATACTATTGTTAACAAATGATGGTATGCATGAGGAGGTAGAGGAACACTACTTATTCAGTGCCATGGAAATGCAAACTCTTGCAACTATGGAAATCAGTGTGGAGGTTCCTCAGAAAGCTAAAAACACACATGATTCAGCTTTATCACATGAGTGTGTATCTGAACTACTTTATATTATACTTTAGAGACATCTCCTCATTACTGTTCTATTCACAATAGCCAGGAAATTAAAATAAGCCTAGATGTCCATCTATCAACTGATGAATCTATAATGAAAACATGGTATATTTAACAATGGAGTATTATTTAGGTACTAAGAGAAATGAAATTATTAGGCTAATAAATAGAGCTAAAGACAGCCATTGTGAGTGATGTGGCTCAAACCCAGAAAGACAAATGTTATTTTCTTTTATCTAGACTGTAGATGTTATCATTGACTCTTAAGATATGTGTGTGTATGTGTGTCTTATTTAGAGTAGCTGTAGAAGTCTAGAAATCAATAGGTGGTCATTAAGATGTATTTGAGAGAGGAGATAGAATGAGGTATAAAGAGTTAAAAAAGAATGATAGAAGAAGAAAAATGGAACTATGGTATGAGAGAGGTGGGAAGGACAGAGAAAGGAGTAGGGAAGAGATTAATAATGCTAAAAACCTTTTGAAAAAAGCATATGGAAGCTTCCTACTTTTGAAAATACTAAGATATACTAAATTTCACTTATCAAAAATATACTACATTTCACTTTTAAAGAAAGAAATCTTACAAGTCAGCAATTGAGTTCCAGGTAGAATTTTGGGGATTAAGCTACCTGGTAGCTGGTTAATACAAATTCTATCTCAATAAAAATATTCAGTGAAAGCATGTACTAGAAATAAAGGTATCATTTGAAGTCTTTTGAGGTTTACTTTCTCTTTCAAGCAACAACTTCTGCTAAGTATTTATGATATGCAAGATCCTGTTTGAAAGTTAAAGAGAGTGTCTGGGGACTCATATCTTATACGTGACTGAATGATATCAATTGCTTCTATAGTGAGGAAGTTACTTGTCTTGCCACATGCTATGTGACTGCACTAAAAGGTATTCTGTAATGTAGTGAAGGGAATGAACTGGATGACAGAATAAAAGTCTAATTTGTGTTCCTTTTATTAAATTGTAAGTTTATTAGAACAAAGTTGGTATATGTTGTGCCATAGGTCTGTGTCAATTACCCCTAACCTTGTCAGCCACCTGTTAGTTCAATTGGAACATCTTTACAACAGTATAAACTGAACAACTTTGTGGGAGATCAAGTTGTTACATTGTAAGTAATTGTCCCACCAACTGGTTTAAAAAAAAGCGCTGATTGGCCAAAGGCAGGCAGGAAGTATGGGTGGGGCTACCAGACTAAGAAAACTCTGAGAACAGGAAGCACAGAGCAGAATGCCAGAGAGAAGCTGGAAGAAGCAGAGGACAACTATGCTGCTGTAAGAAAAGGTACTGAGCCACATGGCTGAACAGGATAAGAGACATGGGTTAGATGAAGGGTAAAGGGTTAGCAAGTGATATGCCTGGGCTTTAGGTCAATCAGCCTAAATCTATTGAAAGCATCTGTGTGCCTCTGTGGGTCTGCAGGCCTAAACCTTGAGGCAAGGCCTGAAAGTCCAGGCCAGAAACATCTTACTATACAACTTCATCATAATTAGTTCATCACATTGATTCGTAGATCTTCTGCTTCATTGTGGTAAAACTGATCAAACTCCAAAGAACCACCTCTCCTGTGCAGCTTGCTTTTAAAGAATAATCATACTCATAAACACCATAGTACAATCACTGATTTTAGAGTTAATGGAACATCAGGACAACCCCAGTTTTCTGGCTGGCAGTGGAAAACTGGGTTAGAACATTTGAAACTTTGTAAAATAAAAACAAATAAATATCAAATTACATAAAGCTTCATCTCCTTTGTCTGCATCTCAAGATTTAGTTTAAAAATAGACATTAAATGTTCAATATTCCACCTCAGAAGTGTGAAATTCAGCCAAGAACATGACCTTTAGCCCAATTCCCAGATTCTAGTTGAGAATCAAATGTTGACTCATTCTGAAGGGGTTTCTCAGACACTTCATTTAAAATTTTTATCATCTTTCAGGAGCTGAGATCTTAGAAATAGATTTTCCTCAAGCAGGACACAAATGTCTAGCATTGTTTGACAGTCAGTGTCTGGACAAATGACAGTTTTATATCTTGCCAAAGAAGGTAAAATGCCCTGTTGGAATGGATAATCACAAGTTGATCGTAATGTAGTGGGATTCAGGCATTATTTAGGGAGATCTAGAGGCATAGCTTTGGGGTCTCAGGACCCTGAATGGGGTGTGGCCAGTCCCCATTGAGAACCCCTTTGCACATTACCCTTCCTCCTTATTTTGTTCCTGTGTTCACAAAGAGAGAATTGGCATTGTCACTATGCAGGACAGTCAACTCTCCAAGAATTGCCTTAAGATTCAATTTGTATCAGTGAGTGTTCATATAACCCCTTCATAAATATTAATCCTTTATATAATCAATTACAAGTGAATAATTCTGCAATATCTTACCATTAGTAACAAATTAGAAACTGTGGTATTTTCAAGTTTATGTAGTTTTTAAGATGGTTTTTTACTAACTAATGGAAAATTTGACTCTTTCAGGTTTTCCTCTGCAACCGGAGACCTCTGTTTTGATTATTTTAACTATTCTCTGTCAAAGCAGCAGAAATAGTAAAGAATGCTTGTCCTTAATCTTTTGGTATAGTTTCAGAGAGCCAATGCTAAGTTACTATATATTCCAGTTTCATTTTATATGCACCTCTAATCTTGAGTGGCTAAAATTTCAACACATGGTCCATAAATTTGTGCTTTTCTTTCTGTCTACCTTTAGTCTTTGACAGATGGTTGCTGACAAGAATCAGCTTGGGTGGTGAGCTAAAGTTCCATGGAACATAAGAGTCTGTATGCATAGCTAATATCCCTTAGGCTTCTTCCTGTACTTCACGTGTGGAACACAGACCTTAGCCTTGCCTTCTGGGATGGCTCCTACCAATGATGGCTTTGTCCCTTGTATGAGTCCCAGTTCCCTGGTCTGTAAATCAGGCATAATTGTGTTTGTCATCTCCTTCACTTCACTGGGGGATTTTAAGGATTGAAAAAACACATAGTGCTTGACAATATAAAATGCCATGGTAATGGTTAAAATGAAGAATGACCTTGTCATGCCAATGAGCGATCTACTCCTAGGGAGAGAGTGAGCCATCTGGGATATGAATTAACTCTCTCTGACCACTGGGGCACCATTTTTTGGCTGAGTGCTAGATGAAATGAAAGAAACAACATAGTATTTCCCTTCCCACTGTGCCTGTCCGAGTTTTTTAAATAAGTGGAAATAATATACTGGAAAATACATTGAACATATTAAACACTCTTAGAAGATTCAAATTATTAAATCTTCAAAACCATCTTTCTCTTATACATAATGACTAAAGAAATTACCTCCAAGTCTCATCTCTTTAAAATATAAACTAAATTCTGCATGCTTCCTGTCAAGTTCTCTCTGAATTTGGCTTCAAAGCTGAGATTTGGGAACAATATTGCATTTGTCCTTCACAGCTCATTATGTTCCTGGGGTTTAAGGCAGAAGTCCTGGCTTAGGAAGTCCCAACACTGGAGGCTGAGCCACCTGTCCTAGTTATGTCGATTAAAGAGAAGAGTATCAGTGAAAGGCAACTAAAGGACACTTAACCCACTGTAGCTGCACTGGGCGGAGCAGCAGGTAAAGGGTTTGGTGACCTCCAGGCTGTCGTTGGGGTACTGATTTCAGTTTCAGGTTTAAAAAGAGAAAGAATCGTTGCTGGAATCAGGATGTATACACAGTTAAGCAGTCCTGGGTAGTGTGGCCTGGAGAATTATTATATCACTTCTGGTTCTACAAGGCCTCGCAAAGAATTTTTGCTGCCTGTGATGGATAATCTGATTCTCCTAAAGTGATCATTTCTGCTTTAGGACACAACCTCACTATCATGCATGAATGTCTGCATTTGGGGGATGATATGTCCCATAAGGATCTCTGGACCTGGACTGTTTTTTTTTTTTTTGTGTGTGTGTGTGTGTGTGTGTGTGTGTGTGCGCCTAAAGATGCTTATTAACTATTCTTCTCTTCCTAGAAGCCAAGGTAAGGGGAGGAAAGAGGGATTCAGGGAGAAATATTGAAGTTGCAAAATCTGAGCTAGACAAGAATGAAGCACATGGAATTGGTTGGGTTATTCCTTCGATGACAGTATTGTGAACTATACTCTTACATAGATTTTTTTTTGTGTGAAATTTATGAATTCTTTACATTTAAAATATATAGGCTGAGCTGATTATTAATTTTCACTACTTTGTTGAGCTGTCTCATATATAAAAATTAGTAGTAAAATAGTCTGCATGCTTTAAATACAAAAGACATTCTGCCTTGAAGTTTTGCAGACAAGAAAACAGTTCAAGTTGCTCTGAGAGGTAAAGGATAGCCATGGTCAAGGCCCTCTCCTGGCTTCCTTATGGTGGTTAATAGACAGGCTGTGGAAGTCCCAGACTCCTGCTGCATCCTATGAATTCTGTTCCCAACTCAAAGTTGCTCCTGTGTCCAAGTCTGCATCTTTATTTCCTCTATAAGGATATCCTTTTTTAATGGGTTAGAAGACCACTGTACTGCAATATAACAGTTTAAATCTACTGATTGCCTCCATAATAACCTTCTCCTAATAATAGGAGATATTTTGTGGTCTAGAGCTTAGAGCTTCTGAAATTGAAAAAAAAAAAGAATTCAGCTCACAACACAAGTTTATTAGTTGTAGGTATATCTAATCAATAAAGAATAGCTCATTATACCCAAAATTTATGTGGAAAACTGACTTTTCAAATCCATTTAAAGCATTTAGAGTGTAACAACCAATCTTGCTCAGCAGTTTACAGACGTTTCTATGAACTACATACTAAGTTCTTCCATTCCTGTATTTATGCCAGTTGCTTTAACTTCCAATTTTGTCCAAGGCCATCTGTGTGACCATGGGTTTGGAATTCACAGTGAAGCTCCTCCCTTCAGTGAAGAGCAGTAATGCAGAGAGACTCATGAATGCTCAATGTATTAAATGAGTATTTTTATTAAAATTATGAAATATCAAAAAAACATATTGTTCCCCATACTTGCCTGCCAGTGAGTACTTCAGTTACATCATTTACTAAAAATAGAGATTTTTTTTTTAATCTCTACTGAGTAAAACTTTGAGAGTAGAATAGAGTTCAGGATTATATGTTTTATGAGGCTTTCTAGGTGATAATGAAGATTAGATCACCAAGTTTCCTGAATGTCTATGTGATATGGTGACAAGGATTTAGTGAACAAGAAATCTATGTAATGAGAGACTTTTAATGTCCTAAAAATGGTAAAAAAAAAAAAAAAAAAAAAAAAAGAACCATGATTTAAAGGCACAGTATAGGCTGTGTATGGTGTCTCATGCTTTTAATACCATAACTTGGGCAGATCTTTGTTAGTTTGAGGCTAGCTTCATCATTGTAAAGAGCTCCAGGACAGTGAGGGCCCTATAGAAAGATCTGATGCCAAAAGTAAATAGCTACGTGGATAGATAACATTCATATAAGATAATGATGAGAGATGTAGGGTATCATGTATTAATTGCCAACCATATGAACAACTTTTTCAAAAAAAGTGTTGTAAAATACTTAATTATACTGTGTAAAGGTATGTACTGTGATTGGTTTAATAAAAAGTTAAATGGCCAATACCTAGGCAGGAGGTATATCAGGGGCTTCTGAACAAAGAAAGATCTGTGAAAGGCAGAGTTGCCAGCCAGATGCAGAGAGAGCAAAACATGCAGGAGGACCTACTAATCCTGAGCCAATTTGTAAGTCAATAGAAAGGGGTTAATTTAAGTTATAAGAGCTTATAGGACAAGCCTAAGCTATAGGCTGAGTTTTAGAATTAATAAAATGTCTCCCTGTCATTTTCTATTAGTTAGATCCCAAAGAAAAATGCATCTATGAACACAATATTTTGAGAATAAATTTTCTATTTAAAAGGGACAGAGATACAATCTTTTAATGTATCCTTCACCCAGCTTACACCTACTTACCATTGACAACCTCAGGACATCATGATCCAGTCACTGTTGACTAGTGCCATCTAGAAACCAAGGTTTCAACACTAGACACTTTGAGGGGACATTTCTTATCTAAACTACAACAATAACTCTATGTGTTTTATTTTAGGATGTGCATGAGGAAGAAAAATAGGTCAGTTTGTTCTCTGTAATTTTATGCTCTTTGACACAAACATTGTTAGGGCTGACATTCAAAAAGTTCACATCAACTCTACATTTTTTTCTAAAAGAGAGAATAAATAAAAATGGTAAATACACCAATTTCTATCTCGTTAGAGAGTAGCTTGCTTGTGGGAAGTAATATAGTTCATTTTATCATCCCAATTTATCCTTTGATGAATGCTGATTTTTATTCATGAATTAACATATGCACACATATATAATTAGAAGCTCTATATATTTACATATTTTTTCTAATTTTCTTTGACTGAAAATAATTTTTTAATACAATATAATCTGATAATTGGTTTCCCTCCCCAACTCCTATGAGATACCCTCTAACTCATCACCCATAAAATCCACATCCTTTTTATCTTTCCTTCAAAAGGAAACAGGCATCTGAAGAATAATAAGAGAAAAACAAAACAAAACAAAAATGAACACATTGGGATTGAACAGAACAAACAAACAGAAGAGAAAGAACCAGAGAAAAAGCAACAGAAACAAATATTGATTCAGATACCATACTTTTGCACTTGCACCCTATAAAAACAAAGTCAGAAGCCATAATATTTATGCAAAAAATCTGTAAGGCATAATAAATAAATAAAAGATAGATAAATAGATAAAATAATAACATAATAATAATAAATACCCTGACTAAACATCATAAAAAAAGGATCTCCATAGTTGCTATGGGATTTATTTTGTGTTGACCATCTACTGCTAGGCATGGAGCCTGCCCTTAAAAGTAGTTTACATTCCGAGTGAAACTCTGTTGGAGACAATTAATTTTTCGTTGTGAGTGATTATCAATTGCAGATAGCTTCTGGGTTAGACATAGAAGCTGCATCTTCTCCTTTCAGTCAGGTGTTACTCTAATAGGTCTGCCTTTATATGTTACTTGGTCTTTATACCTTGCAATTTTTAATATTCTTTATTTAGTGTTTTGATTATTTTGTGTTGTGGGGAATTTCTTTTCTGGTCCAATCTGTTTGGTCTTCTGTGTACTTTTTGTACCTTGATAGGCATCTCCTTTATTTAGGTTATGGAATGTTTCTTCTTTGATTTTATTGAAAATATTTTCTGTGCCTTTGGCCTGGGTTTCCTCTCTTTTCTCTATTCCTAGATTATTAGATTTGGGCTTTTTACAATATCCCAGATTTCCTGGATGTTTTCTGTCAGTATTTTTTTTCTCTTAATTTAACATTTTTTTTTGACTGGAGAATTCATTTCTTTTAATATGCCTCTACTCCCACCCATTGTTGCCCCAATCACAGGCCAGCAGGGAAGACCATTGCTGGATAGTATTCCCCATTAACACGCCAGTTTTTCTGTACTCTACAATCTATAAGTACCATCATATCTTCCAAACTCACCCATCATCCTGCTACCTCATTGGCTTCCTGAGACACAGATTTGTCCAGCTTGTATTGAATCAAGAGGTCAGTGACATTTTACCATGACCACCCAGAGAACCCAGTCTCCAGGACCTAGGTCAAGGGGCACAACCCAGGGATCTCTACTCCCACCCATTCTTGTCCCAATTGCAGGCAAGTAAGGAAGACTTCTGTAGGCTGCTATCCCTCATTAACACCACAGTTTGTAGGACTCTGAAATCTACAATGCCCACCTCATTACCAATCATGCCGCCATCTCAGTGGCTCCCTGAGACACAAAATTAGCCAGCTTCCATTGGCCAAAGAGAGGCTCTCATAGACATTGAATCAGCCAGCTTCTATTGGGCCAAGGACATCTCTCTGCAACAAAGAATACAACTTCAAGTGGACCAAGAGCTCATATTGAACCAAAAGAGGCTCCTTAAGACACAGACACATTCAGAGCAGATTGAACTAAGATTAGTTCCCCAAGACAATGACAAATCCTATATCAATCCAAGGAAGAAATGGGTATATGTGAGTGCAAGAATGCATATAACAGCATAAAGAACAGTATAGCGACACCAGAATCTAGTGGTTTTATAATGGTGAGACCTAAACATTCCAATGTAGAAGAAGCAGAAGAAAATGACCTTAAAAATAACTTTATAAAGATGATAGAAACCTTTACAGAAAAAATTTAAAAATATTTAAAGTAATAGAGGTAAAGTCAAACAAAAATTGGAAGGGAAAGGTAAATCCCTTAAAGAAAGCCAAGAAAAAGCAATCAGACAGGTGAAGAAAACAGTTTGACTTAAAAATCGAAATGGATGCAATAAAGAAGATACAAACTAAGGTAATGCTGGAATGGAAAGTCTGAGTAAACAAATAGGAACTACAGATGCAAGCATAACCAACAGAATGCAAGAAATAGAAGAGAGAATCCTTGACATGAATGATTTGATATATACATAGGTCAAAGAAATCACTAAAGCCAAAATAATATTGAACATATATACATAGGTCAAAGGAAACACTTAAGCCAAAATAGTAATAACACAAAATGTTCAGGAAATCTGGGACACCATGAAATAACCAAATCTAAAAATGATAGGAATGGAAGAAGGAGAACACCAGCTCAGAGACACAGAAAATATACAACATAATCATAGAAGAAAACTTTCCCAATATAAAGAAGTAATGCCTATAAAGATAAAAGAATCTTACAGAACACCAAACAGACTAGAGCACCCCCAAAATAGTTCACTAGTCATATTGTAATCAAACCACTAAACATACAGAATAAATAAATAATATTAAGAGCTGTAAAGAAAAATTCCAAGTAATTTATAAAAGTAGACCCAGTAGAATAACACCTGAATTCTCAATAAAATCTTTGACAACCTACAAAGGTCCTGGACAGATATTATTAAGACACTGAGAGACCCTGGATGGCATCCCAGACTATTATACCCAGCAAAACAACTTAACCACTTAACCACTCTTAACCACTATAGACAGAGTGAACATGATATTTCATGACAAACCAAGATTTAAACAGTACCTGCTCACAAATCCAGCCACACATAAAACATTATAGAAGGAAAAACTGTTAGGCGCGGTATGATTCTTGCTGTATCATCCTGACCTGGCGTTCTGCTGGCATTACACTGCGCATGTCAGATTTGCTGTTGGGCATCTGACTTTGCCTCAGCCAGCTCTGGCATGCTTATTAGGACTTGTGATACACACCAATCCAATAGTGCCCTGTGAGCTCTTTCCAGGCAGTAGCCTATCACGACGCAGCACATCCCACCAATTTTAATATTTAATAGCCGCCTCTTAGGCTCTCGGGGTCCTTCCTTCCATCTTTCCTATCAACCAGGCAGAACTCCAATAAAGTGTGATTAAGAAGAACCTCTGCATATAGTCATGCTTCACTCTGCTGGCCAGAGGCTGCGGGCTACAAAAAACCTCCAACCCAAGGAAATTAGATGCACCCATGAAAACACAAGCAATAGATAATCTTACAGAAGGAAACCCCCAAAAAGGGACACACACACAACAATCCCTGGTAATTAATATACCCTAAAAAAAGACACAGACTAATAAAGACATAATTCCCCTATAAGGAAAAGACACAGGCTAACATAACGGACATAAAAGCAGGCTCTGTCCTTTTGCTGAATACAAAAATATACCTTAGCTTTAAAAACATACTACCTCTGAGTGAAGTATTGGGAAAAGACTTTCTAATCAAATAGACTTAAGAAACAAGCTGGTGTAACCATACTAATATCTAGCAAAATAGACTTCAAACTAAAATCAATCAAAAGAATTTGATAAGGACATTAAATATTCATCTCAGGGAAAAATCCATAAAGATAAAGTCTAAATTCTGAACATTTATGTCTCCCATACAAAAGCACCCACATATGTAAAAGAAATATTAATGAAGATTAAAAAGAATATCAAACCCACACACTAATAGTGGGGACATCAACACCCCACTCTTACCAACGGAAAGGTCTACTAGACAGAAATTTAACAGAGAAATAAGGGACCTAACAGACATTTTGACTCAGATGATCTTAACAGATACACAGAACATTCCACCTAAATCAAGAGAATATACCTTCTAATTTGTCTTTAAAGCCTCGATTATTTTGTCCATTTCTTGTATTCTGTTGGTGAAGCTGGCCTCTAGCATTCCTGTTCTAATTTTTAAATTTTTCATGTCCAGATTTCTCTCAGTTTGAGTTTTCTTTATTAATTCTGTGTCCACATTCTTGACTTTTTCATCATTTCAATCCACTGTTACTTTGTGTTTTCACAGATTTCATTAATGAATTTATTCATAGTATCTTTGAGGACCTTGAACACATTTATAACAATTATTTTTCAGTCCTTGTCTTGTGCTTTAGCTATGGTGCAGTTCTCAGGTCACTGCAGTAGAATTGCTCGGCTCTGTTAGAAACATATTGACCTGGTTGTTATTGATTCTGTTTTGACACCAGTATTTGGGCATCTGGATCTGGGTTGGTTGTAATTCAAGGTGCTGATATCTGATATTGAGTTTGATGGGTAGGTGTTCTCTTCCCTGGTGTCTGTCGCCTTCTTTGGTTCTTAGGAGACTGTGGTGGCTGTGGGTTGCCTAATATAGATTGCTTCTGAGATCCTCTCAGGGATGGCCAGCAATTATGAGCTATATAGTGTTGGGAATTGACCAGAGGAGTGTACCTCTTGCATATTAGACAGGAACACTCCCAACTGAGCTACATTTCCAGACCAACAGAGAGTACATTCATGCCTTTTGGGAGAAATCATTCAGTTTATAGTTTGTCATAAAATATGAAGACCTGAGGTCAGTCTGCAGAACCACATAAAAAAAGCTTATGCTTATAATCCCAGTAGTGGGTATCAAGCACTGTAGCCTGGTTACAGGGCATCAGTAGGTTCTTATTCAATGCAGGTACAGGAAAATAATAGCAAATACAACAGAAAAATGTAACCCAATCAAAATTTGACATTTTCCAGCATTTCTTGTGTAACAGTTATTGTGAGAACATCTTTATGCATTCGGACTACTTACTTTCATTTAAACATTCAAACACATTAAAAATATATATTATCTCCATTTATCCAAGGTAGCAAACTGAGACATGGGAGTGATGAAGACTAGTCCCATGTTAATATTTACAAGGCAGCACTTCAGGACTTGTTTTAAACAAAAAGCCTTATTACAAATACCTGAGGGGGGTGTGTGTGGAGAGAAGGGGGTGGGAAGAAAGAGCGAGAGGGAGAGGGAGGGAGGTAGGGAGGGAGAGAGTAGAGGAGGAGGCGGAGGAAGAGGAGGAGGAGAGAGACCAAGATCTTATTTTGTACTGCCAATATGAAAGTGTCTCATGATGCAGGTTCTTTGGAAAATAAACGCTGGTTATAAGTTTGAAAAGTGCATTGCCAGTTTGTTGTGTTATTGCTGTCCTTTGGGTGTTTTAAGCTGCTGTTTCCTGCTTCAAAATTCATTAGGAAAGCAAAGGTATGGAAACTATATTGAGAAGATTAGAATCAGAAGTGGTAGCACTATGAGTAGACATACATTATTCTTCAGTATGAGTGTAGAAAGTGAGCATTGCTTAAATTTCAGTCATAGTTTATCTAAAAGTTATGTCTCCTACTTTTTGAGATTATATCTTTTCTCTTTCACTTCCCTCCCTCCTTACCTGCCCATATATCCTTCTAACTCTTCAAAATCATGGCCCTTTGTCATATAAGACATATTAAATATATTATACAAACAGTATTATATGTATATGTATAAATATATACAATACTTATAAGTATATAAATGCAACCCGCTCATTTATGTTACTTATATGTATGCTTTCAGGGCTGACCATTTGGTATTGAATCACCAATTGGTGTGTTCTTTCCGAGAAGACTATTTCTTCTATTAGCATCTCTTAACTGTAGTCTGCATAGTGCTGAGTTCTCGTGCTTTCTCCGGCCCACTTTTGCATGCCTATGGTTGTTATCTTTGTTCAGCTCATGTTTAGGCAGTCATGTGGAGGAGACGTTGTGGGTGTAGCTTTTAACATTTCTAGGAGTCACAATCAAACAGGAAATTCTCTGTTCCTCTGGTGCTTCTACAATGTTTCTGACCCCTCTTCTGCAGTGATCCCTGAGCCTTAGGTGTCAGGGTTGTAGAACTGGGCTTCACAACTCTTCATGTTGGTAGGTTGTGCCTTTCCATAGTGGTCTTTGTTTGTTGCAAAGAGAAGCTTTCTTGATGAGGGGTGAGTACTACTCTTATTTGTGAGTATAAGAACTGATGTTTAGAATGTAGTTAGGAACGAAGCTATTTAGTAAGTGTCAGTTTGGGGCTTTTCTCCAGGATCCATGATTTTACTATCTCTGAGAACTTATTGCCAATAGTAAGTATTGGTTCCCATTTGTTTTGTGGGTCTTAATTATAGTTACATATCTGTTGGTGACTGTCAAAGTATGCATGCCACTACTGCCCCTCAAGGTCATTGTGCCATGCTAGCTGTTGTTATGGTGCATAGGTGTCATATTAGGTCAGGATGGTGTTTACTTCCTTGCTTTGGAAGCTTTTATTGGGCCATCTGGTACCATAAAAGATAGTTCTTAGGAAAGATTTCGAGGTCAGTACCAGTTCTGGGCCCTTTGGGACCCATGTCTGAAGTGCATGGTGTCGTCAGCAGTAGGACCTTCCATGTATGGGTTCAACCAAGGACAATGTCAGTAGCCTATAAAATTTGGGGAGCCTGTTTGATTAATTTGAGTATTAATTAGATGATATTTGGCTATTGAAAGCAGCATTTCCATCCCAGGTGGAAAAATTTCATTAAACCATGTATTTATAATTATATATTCACTTGGTTGTATAATAAATAATTTAGGTACATACTTAATAATATGATTGTTTATGTCTTATTTTCAAGCATACTTACTGTTCTTTTACTGTAGAACTTGATTAAAAAATAACCCCCTTATTTCTCTTAATGTAATTATTGTGATACATTTAATAACATTGTGAGCTTGTGACAAGTATATTAATTAGCACATTGTTTATCAAGAATTCTTGGATTCCAACTCTCAGTCCCTTGCCTTTCTTTTCTTCATTTCATAGTTAAAATTATGTCCAGTGAAATATAGATGCTAAGACCCCAGATCAGGTAAAACAATTTCTAGCTTGTTTTGCACTTATGGAAGTCATTTGGAGACTTCAAGGTAACAAGATACAAGAACTTCCAGTCTGTACCTCAACCTTCATCCCACCAAACTAATCTCATAAGTTCCATGGTTCGGTTACTGCTAGAGAGTTGTCTATGTAGCCTTCCTTTGATTTCTTACCATTTCCAATGTTTAAAATAGCTACTTGCAGCTGAGCTAGCTAAAGGCTTTTCTGATGAAGTCCCAGGCTTCTTACTGAAGCCCTACTATGACAGTAGAGCCAGCCTGAAGGGCCTTGTGTGGCATGATACATCTCCAGTTGATTTATGCAATGCCACTTTCTTGATGATTAACCTGAATAAATCATGTTGGTATTTTCAGCAGTGGTCAAGCTGCCCTTTATGTTCTTATCAATTTTCAGGGCAAGAAGAAATTAGCTCAGCCCTCCCATTGATCTTGTGAGGAAAATTGTTCTTCACAGCGGGGATTCTACTGACAAACAGTGAACACTACAAATAACTTGCCAGTTCAATTTTAATCAATAAAGTTTCTGACGATGCATTATTCTAGAGTTCTGTTTAAATCACCACGACTGTAACTGGTGTTTTCTAAACCTTTTAATCTAATTGGAAAATCTTCCTTTGTACTAGTAATAAACACTCACTAAACTGTCTGCACCTAATTGAGCCATAGTAATTTATGGGCACTCCCTACTGTTCCTTGCCTCTTTAATCACACAGACTACTTTATGTCTTTAACTAATGAAACCTCAGCACCCACCCATAAGATCTGATCAAATGTCACCACTGAATAAATCTTCATTAGCACTGGAAGGTTCCAAACCTGGTCTCCATCTTGACACAATTATCATCTCATGACTCTGCTCCTGTCACATAGCAAGCACCTTTCTTGCCATTTCCTCAAATGACGCCTTCATCACCATGGTAGCAAGAGTCTATACTGGCTCTTGATGTGGAAGTGGAGTGACTGTGGAAATACAGCATTGACTTTAGCTTCTTCTGAAACTTTCTGTCTCTTACATTTCCATGGTAAGAGCATACTCTATGAGACCACTGACAGTGTTCACACTATTTTAGAATCTTATGTGCTATGCATATACAGGAAACAATAATAGATGATCAAAATCCTATTAAGAGAAGTAGAATACTTTACCAGTTGAGTTTTTCTATGGAAGATTTCCTGGGGAGGACTCCATTGACTCTATTAATATTAAGGTGACAGAGCACTGATTTTTGCTAATTATTCTTAAAAAATGACAGAAGAAATTTATTTTTGAAGTTCTTTTATCTCATTTGTTTCATTTTATAGAAAGCTCTTATGATATTATTTATATAATCCCCCAAAGGCAGGGCAGCCAATATCTTTGGTACATGAAATTAATAAAAGAGAAATATATGCTGACAAGCAAAGGTCAAAAGACAAAGCAATGGTATCAGAGACAAAAATTGTTTAAATTCTCTGTTAATGTACACTGTGTGCTGCTTATATAATTCCAGGTGGTATTCTAAACATGTCATAAATGTTCATCTTTAAAATTTTTCTAAGACATTGTTCTTATTGAAAAATTACATTTCAGAACAGAGGACAGAGACACAAGTGAGTTATGAGTACCTAACAAGAGACAGAACTTGCCTTTGAAGACAATCACTTAGGCTTCACTGTTAATTCTTTTTCTCTTTTTTTATGCTAACTCTTTGCACAACCAGACCTGAAGTTGATTCTACATCTTAATATATAAGGCAATGCAGTCAGTTTTTTTGTCCTGCCCAGCCAGTCCCAGGGTCATTTAGTCCAAATAAACACACAAAGGTTTAGATTAATAGCAAACTGTTTGGCCCATGCCTCAGGCATATCACTTGCTAACTCTTACTCTTAAACTAACACATGTTTCTTATCCATGTTTAGCCACATGGCTTGGTACCATTTCTACATTCCGATCCTGCTTCCTCTGCATCAGACCAGCCTTTCCTCTGTTCTTCTTCTTCTCAAAATTCTTTTTGTCTGGTTGTCCCACCTATGCTTCCTGTCTGCCTCACTTCTGGTAAATCAATATTTCCAGTGAAAAATAAAGAACATAATCCCATAGCAAGACAAAACTGTAACAAAGCAATGCCAGATGTTTATTTATATAAGCATGTCCTAACATGCATCCTACAAAACTCCAGTGCTATGGTCTGGAGTTTTTTGTATCATTCAGGGCTCATGTGTTAAAGGCTTATTCCCACGCATCATGGTGTTTTAATATGCTGCAGACTTTTAAGACGAAGAAACTAGTGAGAAACCCTTGGGCCACTGGAGCTATGGCTTTGGAAGGAATAATGTACTTCTACAGGGCCTCTATTTGGGCTCATATGATGTTTAAGTGTCTTATCATGGCCCAAGCTAGACTCACTGGCTTCTTATCATGTCTTCTCACAAGGCCCTTTCCACAGCTATCTGCTTTGTGATACAGCCAAGTGTCTACAGAAGAACCCGAAAGATACTTATGCCCTCTCTTGAATCTTAGAACTGTGAGCTACTTAAACCATTTTCTTTACACCTATCTTGCTTCAGATATCAAGTCATAGAAACCCCAAATTAATTAATAATCTCAGTATCTCACAATGATCATTCAAAAAAATGTCCCACAAATTGAAGAATTTTTATCTAGCTACATTCTAAAAAACTACAAACACACTAACCTCTCTGGGAAGACTTATATCAGAGACATAAATACAAGTGTAATTGAGTGTTTATATCCTTAATCAACATAACAGTGATGTTTTCTCGAAGATTCATTAAAACCTTGTGGGAATAATATCTCACTGTGAATTACCTTATTGAAGAGTCATCCTAGTTAGTCTTTGATATGGGTCTTTAGAGAGGCACTAAATGACATATCCATCATTTTGTTTACAAAAATTCTAGAAACAAATGTCATACTTTTGTTGTTTGTATTTCATGCTTTTTAAAAATATGAATAGGCAATGAGTCAAAGATGGTCTTCAGGGAAACTGAACCACATATGATTGTCCTGGGGTCACTAGATGGACACAGGGGCCACCCTCAACAATTTTAAGATTTTAGGTGATCAAATTTATATGTTAGAATTTCATCCTTCTTTTTGAAATTTGGGAAAATATTTGTTTGCATGTTCTTACATTATATTTCCAAATGAGGCATCAATTTTTTAATGCAGCACAGGGCATTTTATTTCTGTCATAGAGTCATTTCTTGCTCAGCATTGTATCAATCATTAACTCTAGATTATTTTTTCAGTATTCATATTTTTCCTATATATAGGAAAATAAAATAATAAGTATATTTATACAATATTTACATTATTATATATAATAAATATGAAATAAATATATTTAGAGCTTCTTTTATTATTTTAGGTGAGAACTTGCCTTTCTGTTAACTTCTTCAAGTGTTTCTATACAAAATTGGGGGAGTATATTTTTCTTTGGTTCATGCATATTCCTAAGTGGTTAAAAGACTGAGCAAGTGATTTCTACTGGCACTTCTGATTCTTGGCCTAATAATTTGAATAACGTTAATACTTGTCTTCATAGTTACTGTAAGGATAGCCCGATTCAGTAGCTGGTTATATGTAGTTGGCTGTTTATTCTTACTCTATTATTTTACTCTTTGGCTCTTTGGGGGCTCTCCACGCAGCTCCTAAACAAATATACATAGAGTTTTATTATTATCTATGAATGCCCAGCCTTATATTGGCTTGTTTCCAGTCAGCTTTTTCTTAACTTAAGTTACCCCATCTACCTGTACCTGTGGGCTTTTACCCTTCTGTTTCTATATATCTTTCCCCCCACTTATTCCATGTGTGGCTGTGTGGCTGTGTGGCTGTGTGGCTGTGTGGCTGCCCTTTTCTTTTTCCTTATTCCTCAACCCTCTCTTCCTAGATTTTTTCTCCTCTTTATATTTTCTGCCTGCCAGTTCCCCCCATCCTTTCTTCTGCCTCACTGTTGGCCATTCCGCTCCTTATTAGACCAATCAAGTGTTATAGAAAGGCAAAGTAATGCCGCTTCTTAAAGCTATACAAATGCAGCATAGAAGCTAAGCACCTTTGCATCATTAAAACGAATGTTACACAGTATAAATAAATGCAATACATCTTAAAATAATAGTCCTCCACAGTTAGAAATCCAGTATGCCATGGAGCATTACCTAATAGCTGTATTTCTATTATTATAACTTTAGATTTTAGTTGCTTAAAAACTTTTGCCTGCCAAGCATCTATTTCCTTTCTCATCAATGTCATCCCACCCCCACCCCCACCCAGTCTGCTGCCATTGCCACATCCAAAGCTCCAGACCCTTGGCATCCAAACCTGTTTTATCCAAGAGCCACTTTCACAGGTAATTAACTTTGATCCTTCCACATTTCACAAACTCCTGCCACCATCTCCATACCCATAAGACTAACTCCGGACCCATGGTTTGGAACCATATTTCCCTGGTCCAGTAAAGTGGCTTATGCACCAGGTTTGCTGACTTACCTCTGATCACACAGCTTATGCACTGGCTCAAGCTAAGACAGGCCATATTCTCACATCAAAGAACCAAAGAAAGAACTCCAATGCCTGGATCAGATCCCCAAATCAAAAACAATGCAAAGGGCCGAGATAACATGCCTCCCACCCAGGAGTACTCTAAAAACAGGTTTCTGACTCTATCTCCTGAATTTCTCATTGAGTCAAATTGGGTGAGTGAGGCTTGAAAAGTATGTTTCTAGTAATTTCCAAGATGATACTGAAGCTGCCACTCTGAATACTACTTGGAAAACTGCTACTAAAACTAAATGACAAACATCTATGCATCGAGAAGCCTAAAGTTATCAATTTGCATTGACAACATTCTGCAGGGGGATTTATTATATGTTTATGTAAGATAAAATCTTCAGGCTGAGCTATTGTCTGATGTATTTGCTTTGTGAAGGGTTGTTGAGAAGTTCTCACTGCTGCACTGACCAGGATTGGTTCCCCTCTCAAGGGGATGCGAAGTGGAATCAGTTTGTCTCTGTGTTGTTTTGGACTCTATGCTGTGAATAATGAACATTTTTACAGAACATTTTTCTTTTGCAGGTCTATGTCAGTGAAGCCTAAGATTACTCTTCCCTAATATAAAGTAACACTCATGAGTCACTGTGGGTTTCCGGAGTGCTCCGTCTAGACTAGAATCATTGAATAGTTCATCTTTTCACCTTTGAGCAGATGGAAACAGCTAGAGTAAATGATAGACAGAAGGGGAACAGACTTCATTATCCCCTCAGAGTTATTATTGACCTGGGAAAATATGGAGGTTTCTTAAATTTGTCCTGATAGCGGAGAAAGCCTTCTTAATTAGAGGTAATGTCAAAAAGATGGCTATTACCCCAAATTCTTGCTCACCTACCATCTGCTACTAATGCAGATTTGTCAATTAAGGAATGTTTATTTCTGATTAAGGAGTAAGTTCTGATTGCCGTCCTACCCCTGTGTCTTGTTCCCTTGATGCTCTTTGATGGCCTTAATTGAAGCTCATGTGTGAATCATATCTTCTGTTACATACCTATGCCTGGCTGATACGCAGAAATAATCTTAACCAAAGATTTCCCCCATGGTAAATATCTAATATACAAAAGCATGATTAGCCTCTCCCCCTTTTTCTGGCTACGTACCTTCTGAGGATGATGTGGATATCAATCCTAAGCCTAATTTCCTTAGAAATAGAGCTTGTCAATTGGCCTAATCCTCAACTTTAGTAAACTTGCTGATGCAGTGGAAAGGGCAGCTCTTCTTATAGAGGCTCTGTGCTCTGTATGTACTGCTATCAGTTGCTTCTTTCTGAAGCCATACAAACACACTTAAGAATCTTCATTTATTTTGCTCTCTGCTTTCAGAGTAATGTTGGTAGAAAACAGACTACAGAGTAGCACTATTGTGGAAGAGTCTCTGGTAGGACAGTGCCAGGTAAAATGATGGCATCATATCTTTGCTGTCTTAGTGTTAGGGTGAAGAAATTCACCTCACTGCACTGATCTGGAAAAATACAAAATAGTTTCAGCAAAAGCATTGTAAGAACATTTCTAAAGTGATACATAGGATTCCTAAAAGTCCCCACATGTGTGAATTTATGAAATTTATTTATATACAGCATCTGTTTAATTTTTTTCAATAATTGTTTTTACAAAATCTAGAGAAGTGATCTTGATAATTTTCTACTTTATCACAAAATAAAATAAAATTCAGCAAAAAGAAGTACTTATAGGAGAAAAACCATATGTTGTTCTTTTAAAGGAAAATTATAAATCTCCTTAAATACAAATGTTTGTCTTTTAAACTGGTATCAACTCCAAAACAATTTAATATCAATATCTCAACACAAAGAATACCAGTGCAAAGAAAAAAAAAACCAGTTAATTAGGCTCATGCATATATTCACATAAAAAATTACAAATGGCATTTAAGTGCCTGCATGAATAATCATGGTGGAACAATAAATTAATATGCTTTAAAAAGTCCACCAGGGATTGAAGCCATTGAAGTTTAGAATTAATGTTTCAAAGTCATCTAGTTCGGTGGTTCCTAGCCTGGATTATTCATTATTAGTGGCGAAGTTGTGTATATCTTAGTCCTATGCTCGAAACTCTTATTCAGTATGACTTTTCAACAGATATCTGGTATGTATATTTTTAAATGTTGCGTCCATCAGTCTTAATAATCCTATATCATATCGAGACTTGCCATAATATATTGCATACTGGTCAATTTAGCAAAAAGAGTTACTCTTGTGCAGTTCTGAATCTTAGAAGTCCCAAATCTAAGAGCTGACAGCCACATTCCCTTTGAAACATCTTGGCAAGACTCTCCCACCCACCCTACAAAAGCTTCTCATATTTCTGGCAATGACTGTCTGTTGGTCCCTTGACCCTGATCAGCTATTACACACTGGAGATAGGGTGCAGAGGAACTAAAGACAAGGGTCTCAGGCTGTGATGAATGCGGATATGAACTGGGAGAGGGGCTGTTTCTGAAGTGCAGCAGCAGGGGTAGGGTGTGTTAGTCAGATTAGCAGACTCCAGGTCACCTATCTCTGAAAAGCTAGTTCCCTGAGGGGCAGGGGGATTAGAAGATCACTTGACTTTATTTGTCATGTCCCTTGTCTCTTTTGTGTAGGGAGTGGCTCCCCTCCTGCCATGCTCTCTGAGAGATATCCTGAATATGGGCAAGGCTCTGTGGTCCTGTCCCTCATCTGGCTTAGGAACCCGATAATCCTTAGCATCCCTAGGCTGTGACTACATCACTTCATCTTTACTTTGCTATTGTTGTGTAGTTGCTTTCAATATATCTGATAATATCAAATTTAAAACACAAAAGTTAAGCAATGAATCAGTTCCCCATGTGTAAGAAATTATTTTCTAAATTTAAAAGTAAATCTTTTATATTCTAGAGATTTCTGAGCATCAGCAATTTAATTGAATGTCTGTCGCCCTGGTTCTCTGGACTTGTGTGGGTTCATTAGTAACATTATAATCACAGTTTGCTGTTGTACAGTCAGTTCTTATCAGGCTGTTGGGTTGGTATCTAGCTGTGTGATCACAGGTAGAGAGAATACAGAGTCATTAACATAGCCTGGAGCCACAGGACTTTTGGCAGCTGAATCTTGGATCCACTATTTTGTTTGAAAGAACAGTTCTGGAACAGTGTACAGTTTGTGTACAAATGCTAAGGACTGTGTATTAGTGGGGGTCATTTGGAAGTTGGCTACCATAATAGGAGGCTAATAATTCAGATCTCAGGGCTAAGAGACTGAACTTAAAAGTATGATCCAAGAGTGGTCCTAAACTTAGAATTGAGTAGAAGTTCTTCCTCTCAATAGCACTTTGGAAATACTGATCTGGACTATTTTTAAATATCATCCCAGATAATTTTGTGTATACATCATATTTTTAAAAGTACAGGCTAAAAAATTACACACCCAAACATGTTGTTCTTTACAATGTAATTGCTTGAGTGTGACTCTTCGTCAAAAGATGTTGTCTTTGTTTAAAACCTTTTATAAGAAACATGGCAGTTTAAATGGTCCCTACAAGTTCATAGTGAATGGCACTATTAGGAGGTGTGGCTTTGTTGGGGTAGATATGGCCTTGTTGGAAAAAGTGTGTCATTTCTGGCATGGGCTTTGAGGTCTCATATATGCTCAAGTCACACCCAGTCACAGACCAGTTCTATTACCTGCTGGATCAAGACGTAACTCCTCTTTCAGCTTCTTCTCCAGTACCATGTCTGCCTGATGGCTGCCATGCTTCCCACCTTGATGAAAACGGACTGAACCTCTGAAATGTAAGTGTACTACCCCAATTAAATGTTTTCCTCATAAGTTGCCATAGTCATAGTGTCTTTACACTGCGATAGACACCCTAAGATAGGACAGAACATGCCACATATGAAGAAAGCAACACTTTTGTTATTACTGTGGCCACACTACTTTACTGTAATTGTATTTTCCCCCTTTGGACATACTTATTTTAACAGTATTGATACTAAAATATTTTACTGAGTTTTTAAAACATAATGTTTTAAACACTGAAAACATTTTAAAATAATAAACGTGTTCTTCAGGAAGAATTTAAGAATTATGTTACATCTCCTTAAGCCCATGCACAAATCATAATGCTGTTTTCAAAACAGTACTCTGCTTTTCGAGCTTCTCTACTTAAATATTTATCACGTTGCCAAGTACTCTGAAGCCAGTGCTTATTGCGCTTAATTGGAAGTACAAGAAAGTGTAAGCCCAAATCAAATAAATGTCAAATTAATACACATTAGCAAGCTTATAGACAAAGAAGAATAAATATTTTGCAGTGAAAAATGCTATAATTCAATACTGTGGAGTATTTCGTATTTTTAAACACAAACTATCATGTAATGAAAACTAAGATAAGGAGTATAGTAGTGAAAGAGTCAACACAATTATATTCAAAGGTGAGCTACATGCTAGAATTTTCAGGCAGGGACTTAAAAATAGCTATGCAAAATATATGGCATGCTCTAGAGAAAAGGACTACAATCCAAGGAAACAGCAGGAAAGAGATGGAAAATAAGTAAAGGGGATTGCCAAGAATAAAACCAATTATATAAATCTTAAAGGACTTGATAAGTTAGGGTGATCTTGGTGTAGACAGGAAAGGATCATAAATTTGAAGTCCCTTACAAGAACTTATGAAATCAGAAAGCTATGAAAGTAGACATAGGTTCTTAACAAAATATCAGCAAATTAAATTAAGCAGTGCATGGAAAAGATGGTAAATGATTAGCGTTTATCCCAGGATACTAACTTAATCCAACACTAAAATTTTTTTAGTCAATTTAACTCACAAGATTAAGAACAAAATTAAAAATTAACTTCAGTAAAATTGGAATAAACATTTGATACAATTCAGCACCACCCTTTACATAAGATTTTTCTGAAAATGCAAAAGAAAATCCTTTCCATATGATTTAAGACATTTCTGACAGACCTACAGATTCTACTATATTTAGTGATGAAACACTCATATTTCTGTTGAGGTTGAAAATAATGCAAGAATATCAACCATGTTTCTTAGTGTGTGAAGTAATGCTGGTTCTATGTTGGAATTTGGAGTTTTAAAAGTCCTGTAAGATATTCTTATCCAGGAAATCTCTCATCCCCTTATTTTTCTCTCTGTCCCCACAATATGAGAATAAATATTCTATAGTGATTGTTCCAACCTTTGGTGTTATTCAGGGTCTCAGGACTTCATTTCATGAAGTCAGAAGTCGTGATGTATCAGGCATGTGAGAGATGATGAAGTCAGAAGTCATGATGTATTGGGCCTGTGGGGGATGTTGGAGTATTACTGATAGTTTCTTTTAAATAAAACACAAATAAATAGTAAACGGTTTTTCATAATAGAAGGTGATGAAACTACAGAGAAAAGCACTTTCTACCAAGCAATACAAATATGGGGCTATCACTTAGCCTGGACAAAGCCAGCAGAAACAGTAAAGGAATCGTCCAGGAGTATGTGAGCAGCAGTTGCTAGATGCGACTGCCAGTAGTTCCCTACTTAGAGGTCTCAAGTCACAAGTATCAAATCCAACTCAGTAATTGGATTCCCAGGAAGCTCATGTGCACCATTTTGGTTGTGTTCTGTTTTTTAACTGCCGATGACCACAGAACAACAAAAAGGGAAGTATTTCTACTAATTTCCGCTCTGAGAGACAGAGTGGGTATTCAGCTTAAAGTCAGCAGATATTATTGGGATGGTCTTCTATCTGGGTATTGTGTGTGAATGCTTGAACGTACATATCCATTCTTCCTGACTTGTTATATTGCCATTTTGTATCAAGCCGTCTTACATTTGGCTTTGGGTGTTCATTATACCACTTCATGTTTACAGAGGACCAGACAGGTCAGATTGTAAGTCCTTCTTTGGTTTCCACATTAGAAGAAAGGAGTGTGCTGACAGAAAAAAGTACAAGGGCAAAGCTTAGGAGGCAAGAGAGGCTGGCTCTACAGAGACTGGGCTTGGGACATACCGAGGATTCCCTTTGAAGCTCTAGATGTCACTTAAGGAAGTTTATGCTTTTATTTCCCTGAATTTATTAGAGAGCTAGTGAGGAGTGTTATATGGGGAATTGTGTCACTGTATGCTTCACTTTTCGTTTTAAAAATTATTACTCGAGTGACAATGTCAAAAGTGAACTTAAAGGGGCAAGAGATGGAGTCTTGGAAACCATTTAGGAAATTGTTACCTTAGTGGTCTACAAAATAATGATGGCATAATTCAAGGTGCAGTGCTGGGTGGGGAAGAACTGACCGACTCAGATGAGCACATAGCACTTAGCGGTTAATTGGACATGAGGCATGACACGGGGTAATTATGCCCTTTTTTCCTCCATCATTCATCAGAGGGCATCTTTCTAACAATGTATGATCCCCTCCAAGAAAGCATGCATTTTTCAATTACCTTGTTAAAAGCCTGAAAATGTTCGTCCATTTATACTGTTTTTTTTTTATTGTCATTTTCTAAGATAGTAAAAATAAAGTGTATCTCTGAGAAGCTAGTTATCACATCACTTTCTTGCACAAATGCTGAACATTATATTCAAGCACGAGTAGGTTAATGCAAGAAGCAATTTCATCTACTGTGAGGAAGCGTCACACGCTTACCTCAGTGTGGCTATGATGCAAAGAAATACAAGGCTAGAGATGTTTAAGATCATGTTCTGGTTGTCCCTAAACTCACAGGTATTATTTTCTTAGATAAATATCTATTGTAGAAATTGAAGGCACACATATTTCTTTAATAATTTTATCATATAAAATAGTTTAATTTTTATGAGTCAAACATCTTTTCATACACTTAAGTCATTACTGTAAATATCAATGATAAATTTCCCTTCAACTCATTTTATATTCAGTAATGATTTGGTCCATTAAGCAAACCAAAGGAAGAGTGGGATTAAGTTTCCTTAAGAAATGAGTAATGGAGTATACAAAATAGCTTATCTTCTGGGGGCTTTTAGATTTTGCTGATGCTAGGCAGTGTGTGTGTGTGTGTGTGTGTGTGTGTGTGTGTGTGTGTGTGTGTGTGTGTGTGTGTGTGTGGTGTGTCATTTTCACTTATGGTCTAGAAGGGAAAGAGGTACAAAGGCCAAAGAACAGACATGCTTGAAGTCTTCCTGGGATAACACAGTGGTAAGTAAGGCTAGAAATGAGGAAGAGGCAAGAGAGATAAGGTCTGAGAAGTAACTACCTGTAGTGTTTTTAAAACATGTCCCCAAAGGAATTTGAAACTCTTCCTGCCAGAGAAGATCTAGCTAGATCTGTGACTTCAGTGCAGGCCTCTTGAGCAGTATCATGTTGAAGTGACTGCTCCAGTGCATGGGTCTTTCTGAACCTTCTGCTTTCTGCTCCCAGTGTGTTTAGTTGTAGAATGCAACTTCTGAGTGTCGAGGGAAAAACAGTACAAAGAGTGGAGATTCCTCTCAGCTTTCTGACTGCCAGCATCAACTTTATTGCTAGTAAATGGCATCCCCCCCCCCCCAGACCTCCCCACTCCCTATCCTCCTGCCTCCTCTACCCCCCAACCCCACAAGACTATAAATATGTCACAGGTCCTCTGAGAAGACCACCTGCTGGCAGAATCAAAACCAGAGCTATGTGATCTGCTTAGGCAATTCTTGTTCTCCTACAGAAAATTTGGGGTGAGCACACAGAAAAATGTACACAAAATGTCAAAAAAAAAATTCTAACTTCATTCAGTAAATATCTTTAGGTGGCTGTGAGTCTTTGTTCTTGTAAAAGAAATGAATGTGTATTAGCTGTTTTTTAAGATTGTTTTGCTTTCATTTGAGTTTTGGAAAGACAAAAAGGATCATTAAAGTATGGCAGGAAAGAGAGCTCAAATGTTGATTTGATGGAGTCTCAGACTTACAGTGATTTAGACCAAGGTGGTTGCCAAAGTCTGTCAGGACATGTTTTAAGAAAGACTTTATGTACAGAATTATAGATTTCATGAAGGTGTGACCGTGAGAAAAGTCCCTATCAGTGAACTGATCCATTCTCCCAGCACCGAATCTCACTTACAAATACTCTCTTAGCCCTGACCATGTACTCATATTTCCAGCTCATGGCAGTCATTTATGAACATGTTTAAAGGAAGTTTTGCTGTTTGGTCGGGTGTTATCTATACATTCTGTTTGGTTCTGTGGAATGTAGTTCACTTGGCCACGGGAGACTATTTTCATAGCTCTCTTTAAACTTCCACAAGCAAGTGCTCCTCCTTCTCTTTTTGTTTAAAGTAAGATGGATGAAAATTAGAGACAGAATGGACTGGGTGCTACCTGGAGCCCACTTACATGATTTCCCTCCGCATCGATCACCTAGACAAGAGTTTCTTCTTTACCTGGCTTCTTTTCCTATAGCAATGCTGGGCAAATGTTTTTCAGCAGGTCATTTTGTTCAATAGAAAATACATAATTGAGATTTCTGGGAAATTCTGCACACTTGGTAGGGGAGGTTGCACTTCTTACGTTCTTCTAAAACTGCAGTATCCTGATGTAGTTATGTGTCTTCTATGAGCTCTTTGTTCAATAACTGAGAAGAAAACATGAGGGCAAGATTTTAGGGGATTAAGATGATACTGGGGTGAACACATACGTAATATACAATGACAGAGGAAGGAAGAGTGGCTTGACTTGAAGTATGAGAATGTTTAGAAAAAATGAAACTCATCAAATTACAACCTGTCATCAAAGATAAATAGCTGAGCCCTTTGAAGCCAACTGCTTGCAGGCTGTCCTCTGACACCGAAGGGCAAACATAAGGTTTGGGGTGTTGTCATGTCATACCAGAGTTCAGTTTGTTCCACTCGCCATGTTTTCCAAATTCCTTCCATATTATTCTCAGAATTTTTAAAAGTCAACTTTCAAACAAATAAAAGTCCTTGCCTGTTCAGTAGTTGCTTAATTTTTGTAGGTAAGATCTCAGAATTCAACCCTAGTGCACCAAATGAGAGGTCCCATCACATTTACCATCTGCAAACATTAATCATGGACAACAGGAAAGTAATCATTGACTTTGACTTTACATCTAAAGAGTAATTAAATTAGAATTCCTATTCTAATTCCTTATATTAAAGTAAAATTTGATATCCTGTTAGCATAGATGAAGAACTGTGAGCACCAGCATTTCAGAGGGGAAGTGTGTAAGAAATTACGCTTGAAAAGGTGAGGCCTTCATCAGAGAGCCACTTAAAAAATCTTTTGAAATTATAACTTAATTAAGCCCCTGAGCAGAGAATGCCTTTGTAAATGCAGACACTCATTTATCATATTCTGAAAAAGCACTTTCTTCTCTTTATTATTCAAATGTGTATATGTAAAATAAGCCTTGTGATACCTGTCAATAAGAAAAATGAAACACCATATGGGGAACAACAATACAATTCTAGATCTTTGTAATTCATGACATATCTTACCAGTTTCCCTAGGAATAACCCTTCTCTTTCATCACCCTTATTACATTCTCTCTAATTCCTGTTTGAGGGTGGCTCACTCTCAAAAAGATTATGGGGTTCAAATAGGATTAATTGGTTGATTTTTACAGTGTTTAGTTTCTTTGGCCTCACGACAATCCGGCTATATTGTGTTAACTCCTCTCCAATATGAACCTTCCATTCCTCTATCTCTCCATCCTGTAATGTCTCCTTCTAAATTCATCCCTCCACCTACCTACTCACCCATCCATCCACCCACCAACAACCCATCCACTCACCAAGCTACCCATCCATCCATCCATCCATCCATCCATCCATCCATCCATCCATCCATCCATCCATCATTCCATCCATCCATCAATCCACCCTTCTATTACAATATACGTTTTAAAAACTGACTCTCAGTTATAGGGAATGGTAAACCTGGATTTTATGGAGCACACTAACAGGCTTAAAACTCTAGCCAGATCTTTTAAATTCTAGAACAGATCATGTCAAAAGCTTGAGCACAGGATTTGTTAGGAGTCCTGTTGCCTCAAATCCTGAGGGAGCTCAGTCTTTTTTTCTACAATCACTTAATGCATGGGTCCTGAAGATTTATACTCTGGATCCTAATAATAAGGCAATGTTTTACAGTGCTATGAGTGGTGATTAGATCATGCTCATGCTGTCTCACTATTACCTTCATACAGGAGACTTCAGAAAGCTAGTTAACCCTTCTCTGGTGAAGATTATCAAAAGGGGCCACATATTGGTAAGTTGAACTTCAATAGATGAATCTGCTAATGCTTTGATCTTGGATTTCATAGCCTACAAAAATATAAGAAACAATTTCTGTTGTTTGAAAGCCATCAAATATGAGATATTTTGTTATGTAAGTATACAAGGTTTTAAACACCTTACATAAGCTATTATGATTATCTGCTTTATGAATTTACATGTTAATCACATCATAAAATATATTCACAGCATCTAGACTGACGTTTAAGCAGTTAAGGTACTATTGCCTATTCACCAAATTCACACAGAAAATTACACATTGTCTCTGTTCATTGTCCCTTGTATAGTATTTATTTATCTTTTATTGGGCTATTACTCATATATCTATTTTCTATTGCTTATCTGTTTATCATCTATTTTCTTTGATATTTATTTTTATCAGTAATGTATTTATCTGTGTACTTATCAATTTATCATTTATAGGTGCATCAGTTGTCTGTCATTTACCTATTATCATTCAGTCTATCTATATTTTCCTATTCTATGTATCTCTCAGTTGTATATTATTCATTCATCATTTTCTATGTATCTATCTATGCATCTATGTATCTATGTATCTATCTATCTATCTACCTATCATCTATTTTTATATCTAAATCTATATATGTATTGATCAGTAAATATATATAGATGTATATTCATCTCTATATCAATCTATAATCTGTCCATAACCACACTGACTTTTGTCAGGGCCATTGTATGTCACAGGTGGTAGAAAGCACTATGTAGTTTTGGGTTTATATCTGGTAGGCTACTGTCAATCATTCTTCTATGGATGCTCCTTCATAGTACATAATGCTATGTTCTATATGCTAATGAAAATTATATTTTATTCATTCCATTATATTGATGTACTTGACTATGATTGTTTCAGGTATTTGGCATAACTGTGAGCTTTATGTTTTTTCTATTCCTTAGAAACAACTGAACAAATTTTGTCAGTGTTCAAAAGATAGTAAGATAATTCCAATAGAGTACAGAAGAGCAAAACTACTAATTTTGTATGTTTTTGTCATTCATTATTATACAAAACAAGTTTTTTGAAAGAATAATAATCTTGTTTCTGTTACTTTCATTGATTCTATTATTTATTATACAGGAGTTTGTTATAAGGAAACATTATACAGCATATACAGTGACTCATGAATATTAATATCATTTAGAGTTGTGAAAAAAGTGAAACTCAGTATTTGATAATAGCAAAGGCAGTGAAATATATTTTACATTCTCAGCATATTTTATGAAGATCTTTGAAAGGCACAGAAAATTCTCATAAACCTATTTAGTTCATTTAAAATTTCTCAGTGAATATAACATTTCAATGATGTAAAAAGTGCACAAATGAACTATTAGTGAAGAACACAATTATTATCAACAGCTTTCATTATTTTTTAAATAAAAGCAATATGAATATTTTCACTTATTGTTTATGATTGTTAAAATAACCTTTATACCCACATGTATCCCGAAAACAAGATTATACTACAAGTGAAACTAGACTTAAGTCCTCAGTCCCACGTGGTGAGTGTTAGTTTTTGAGAACTATTGACAATATACTGCAGTGTTGGACCATAGATAGCCATTAAGCTCCTGCAGTTTAACTAAGTTTGTACTTCTTATGGAGAAACTCCAGGAATAAAACCTTTTTGTAATTTCCACTTGGACCTCTAGCCCTTCATCTCTTAGAGCTTCTGCAAAAACAGATCTGCAACTTTCCCAACACCTTCAGAGTACTGCCTTCTCAGGCTACTATTTTTCTTTTTCCCATCATCATCATCTGCCTTCAAGACTCCATGAAAGCATCACTCCCTCTGCAAAGCCCTTGAGGATTCCTCCAGCACAGAGTAATCAACCTTTTCCTTCCTCAGCGTACCATATCTTAATTTATGAGACTTGGACCTTTAGATAAGCTCCCCACTCCTCTGCAATACTTTTTATCTTTTATTTCCTTTACTCTGTCCTTTAGCCTTCCAATGGGGCTTTACTTCACCCCACACCTGGGAAACCATTCATTCCATGTCCCTTTTTCAAGCAGGCCTGCTCTTCTCAATTAATCTCTGTTTTATTCTCTCTCCTTGCTGCCTCTTCAGTCTTGGTGTCAAGTTTTAGCTTAATCATATGACTGACTGAAAGTCATCTTTAAAGTTCCTAACTCTCAAATCTGAACATCAGGTTTTTGTCTTTCTTATATATGGGAGGTAGAGTCGTTAGCTAACATAGTATTGGAAGACACCCATAGACTATGTCTGACTTTTCCCCTTATTTTCTTTCTTCTTCCTAGATGCCCGGTCATGTCCTCACTTGATAGTAGATTTCCTCTAGGGGACTGTTATTTCTTTTCTTAGCTGCGATCTATCTAATCTACTTCCTGTGTGTGATTTCACCTACTTGTGGCATTCAACGGAATCAGTTTCACGAGTCACTATATAGATTTTTCTTCTGACATTTGTATCCAGATCTGTCCTCTAAAAACATACACTAGATATCCCACTAGTATCTAAGTCACTGTATGTTAATGTCGAAATACACAATAACTACACAATAATTGACCTTGGTCTATTTGGGTTGATATACCAAAATATTATCATCTGGATAGTTTAAAACAGAACAAAACAAAATAAACCTAATGTTCATTTCTGAAGCTATGACTCTGATATCAAAGCACTAGCAGATTTATTGTGTGTTAAAGGCTCACTTTTAGTTCACATTCAGCATTCTTGTTGTACTCCTAATAGAAGGAAGAAAGGAGTGGAAGAAGGGAGGGAGAGAAGGGGAGGGATGAAAAGGAGGGAGAGGAGGGAGGACAGAAGGAAGGGAGGAAGTAGGGAGGAAGGGAGAAAAAAGAAGAAAGGAGCTGTCTTGTGTTCCCTTTTTGTTTAAACCTATGTTTCTGTTACATTTTATTTTTTAAATGTGATCCACTTTGTTCTGAGTAACTCAAATACTTCTCCAGTCCTGATTAACCTATAAGTAGATGTGTATTTTTCTCAGAAATGACCGATTACAAAACCCTTTCCTAAAATCCTGTTCATTAGTAATTAATGACTCTCAGGTGTTAATGTACTTGTGTATTTTATGTATTTCAATATATTATAGATACATATATTTCTCACACTTGTTTTCATTGTGAAATGGATTATAATCATATAATAATCACAATTCATGAGGCCCTTTAGAGTTTTCCATGGGTGTCTTTTATGGCTACTCAGATCACATGTCTGTAACAGAGGAAGCAGTACAGCTACAGATGAAGGCCATTGGGTTACACTGTAAGTACATTGCTTGGGACTATTCTAATTTCATGTTATCTCTCTTAAGGGGAAGGAATTTAGGCTTTATTTTAAAAAAATAAAAATAATCCATATTTTATATGAATTTTGGGATTGACACTTCTTGTGAAAATGTATTGTTAACCTCAGGCAAAATAATGCAGCTTGTGGTCAGCTGTGATGATGCCATGTCGTGTTTGTCCAGCAATTTGACCCTTCTCTTCACAGCCTCATGCTTCTAGAGTGTATACTGCCTTCTGGAATTGAAAAGCCTACTTTGAAAATCATCACATGTCAGCATTCCTTCTTAGAAATGCTTATTCTTCACACCATTGGTACCAGTTATTTTGCTCATCTGTCAGAGTAAATGGCTTTATACACAGGTGATTAATGATATGCTGATGTGTTTTCAATCACAGCTACATTTAGAAGTTTTTGTGAAGTTCACATATGAACACTGTATTTACATCATTTCCTCTCCCTCTCCTCCCTCCAACTCATCCTATGTCCCCAAACATGATCCCTTTTTCTTCCCTAGGTTTGTAGTCATTTCATATTATATACTCACATCTAAAGATTCTGATCAAGAAACGCAAAGAAAACAACATGTGGCATTTATTCTTCTGGATGTGGGTTACATACTCAGTATAATATTTTCTAGCTTCTTCAATTTGCCTGCAGATTTCAGTTTTTTTTTACAGCTGAATAGAATTTCAGTGTCACTGGAAGATACCTCACTTTCATTATCTATTTATCAGTTGGGTGACATTTAAGTTATTTTTATTTCCTAGCTATTTTAATAGATTTTCCTGGAGATATATGGTTTTCAACTATATCTATATAACAATGGCAATTCAGTTTCTTTGGATTTAGTGTGAGTGTGTAGGGAGCAATAGGGAAATTCCAACCTATGAGTAGCTTTCTGTTTCCTTTGGAATTCAGTCTTTGAAACGGCACCAGGACATCGCTAATCCAGAGCAAGGAAACAGTCCTCCCAAAAGCTAGTCCAGTATTGGAAATTTACAATATATTTGAAGTATTTTACCAGCTGCTTTATGTATCCTGATAACAGCCTTGATATTCCCTGATTTATGTAAACCATAGAACTTACTGAAAATCTATATAGTTTTATCATAAAAATGGGATACATATTAGAACCAGCAAGTAGAAGAAATATAGAATATTTAGGAGAGATCCCAATGTTTGGGAGAGTTGAAATGCTTCAGTTGTACCCAGAGACATCTTCAAATTTCTTGTTGGTGTGATGTTCTTAGATTTTTGATGAGATTATCTTCATAAGTGACCCCCTCCACCAATGAGAATGTTTTGGGGCAAAGAAGTGGACTTAGCCAATGCTCAAAGTCTATAGGCTGCCCAAGTGGCTGCTGTGCCCACAGTACTTGTATTAACTTATACAAGCGCAAAAATCATCTAACACAAAGCATAATAAAGTACTGAATATCTTGTATAACTTACTAAATATAGTATTTAAGAAGGAACACAGAAGACATGTGATTGTGTCATTAGACTTTACATATGACTGTAAATTGAAATGTCAAAATATGTTTCTGGAATTGGAGACTCTGTATTGACAATCAGGGAAATTCTCCAAGCTTTAGTATCCAGAGACTTTTTTGAAGCTTTATTTTGAAGGCATTATTGACTGAAAAACAGTGGCCATATTGCTGAGTTTAATCAATAACCACATTCCACCTTCTAGTGGTAAGATTGATTCTAAATTTTCCAAAACTGTGTCCTCTAATCACATGGGATGATAAGATGGGCCTTTCCTGTATTAAGTAATTTAATTGACACAAATTATCTATGGACATTCTGTAGTATTTATTGGCCTTGTTAGTACAAACTACCAAATGTCATCCAAGGGTCAATAAAAGATAACAAAGGAATAATTATTCACGACATTTCAGTAGATGAGTATGCCCTTCATTCCGTGTATTAATGACTTTCTACCCCTGACTGCTTGTGGCATGTGGTAGAACCTAGACTTAAAACATGAGAGTCATCCCCTGGAAGACATTGCAATATCTTTCTCTCTTTTCTTTTTCTTTGTTACTGGTTCATGAAGTTTGAGAATCACTACATATATAGTCGTCACTCTATATTTTCTTTCCTTTACCACAGGCCCCAAATATTACAACCATTCAATCCAAAAGCTTTAGAATTGTCAAAAAATAATAATCTGGTTTTTTTCTTGTAGTTAAGTTGCCTCATATATTTCATCATAGTAATAGAAAGCTAATACAATTGTTGTCAAGAGAAAAAGTTAGACAAATTCTTAATTATGTGATGATAAATATTTAAATTTAAGAAATTTCTTATTGAAAGATGAAAATAGAGATCCTTCCATATCTCTTCATTTATCTTGAAACCATGGAAGAATAACAGGGCAGCCATGGTTTTAACTCTCTGATCTTTATTCCCTACTTTATTTATTAGGATGAATATAGTACAATAAGGAATCATACAATAAGGAATTCTTATTTTGTTTCAAAGGGAAAATTTTAAGTTTTCCTTTGAAAGAAAAGAAGAATTCAACATTTCTTGCCAATCTATTAAAATAATAATACCACTCATAAGATATTTTGTTGTTTAAATTGAAATCCTAGAAAAAAAAGAAGGTGAGCCAGCAATATAGCTCAGTGGATAAAAGGTTCACTGTGGAAGCCTGGTGACCTAAATTCAATCTCAGAATCTTTGTAAAGATGGGAAGAGTGTATGAACTCTCTGACCTCCATTCACACACATCCATATATAGGCACATCACATACACAATGCTGATAATAATGATAATAAATTATATTTTTAAAAAGAAAAAAATAGAAGTCATTGTAAATTGTATGTGGATCAAAGAAAAACCTTCACATAAAACTATATCTACAATATTGCCATGGAAAAGAGAGATTTTTTTAACCTTTGGTTATCTTCCAATTTCTCAAATATGGAAGCAAAATTACATGCAAGAAAAGAAAAAAGTACATAAATTGTGTTCTAAATTTAATTTTTATGTATCAAAGATCATATTAAGAGAGAAAATAAAAGACAACTCACAATGATAGGAAATTCTTTTAAGTAATATATTTCTTGTGAGTCAAATACTAACAGTCAGTAAATGTGACAAAGTGAAGAAAGCTGATTTAGGAAAGAACAAAGGACTTGAATAGAAATTTACTCCCAAGAAGATAGACCAACCAACATCAAATACATAGAAAGACATCAAATGCCACTGATTACTCTAATCTTTCCAAAATGCGATAAAAGTCACCTTAGATTATAGGACTAATATTCAAAAGGAAATGGATGTAATAAGTCTGTATAAGCAAGGATATGGAAAAATTTAAATATTTTACCTTGCTGGTGGGAATGCAGCTGTCTAGAACATAGCTCCTGTAAAAATTCAGAATAGAATTTATCAATAATCTAAAACTTTTTAATTCTAAACCAAGATTATAAAACTAAATCACCACCAGATAAATATGGACTGTATATTATGTACATACTGAATAGAATACTATTCACTGATAAAAATGAAGCACTGTTGTGTCGTAGGAGGTTTCTGGCCTGGACTTTCTGGCCTAACCTCAAGGTCTAGGCCCACAGACCCGCAGTCCCGCAGTCCCACAGAGACACACAGATGCTTCCAATAGTTTTAGGCTGAGCAGCCTTAGGCCCAGGCATATAGCTTGCTAACTTTCTACCCTTAAACTATCCCATGTCTCTTGTTCAGCCATGCGGCTCGGTACCTTTCTTTAGAGCTGCATGGTTGTCCTATGCATCCTGCAGCTTCTCTCTGATGCTCTGTCTGGCACTCTGCTCCCAGAGATTTTCTTAGTCTGGTAGCCCCGCCTACACTTCCTACTTGCCTTTGGCCAATCAGCTCTTTTTATTAAACCAGTGATTGGGACAATTATTTAAAATGAAACAACACAACCTCCCACACTGTTGCTTTAGTAACTTTTCTGCTGCTTTGATAAAATGCCATGACCATGGCAACTGAAAAATAAAGGAGTCTTTGGTGGTTAGTTCTAGAGAGCTAGAGTTCATCATGCTGAGGACAGTGTGGCATCAAGTGGAAGGCACATTGACAAGAACCGAGAGAGAACTGGAAACGGAAACGGAAATCAGGGATATTTTTAAACTATAGCTGCCTAGTTTTTCTAACATGCTTTTAAGAGACATGAACAGAAATGGGAGGATCAACATTTTATTCTCTCAATAAAAAATGTTTAATTTGAATATTTATTATTGAATAATTAATATTTTTTCTAGCTGTCCCTGGAAATAACCAATGAGCAATTTCTCCAGCACCGATAAAGTATTTTTTTAAGTGAAAGAAAAAAATTATAAGGAAGTCACATTCTTTATGCCAGGCAGGTTTGATCAATTCTAAATCAAGATTACAAAATATAAACAATAATACTCTTTTGGAACACTGTTTCTCCGAGTTTGAAGTTCTTTCTGGTTCCATATAGTTGTTATTTAGGTTGTTAGTTTAATCTTAGTTTAAGAATCCCTTGGTAGGTGGAACAATGTCTTCCCAGGGTACTCTTTTTCTAATCCTCAAATCTGTGAATATAGTATAATTATCTGACAAAGAGATGTGAAGAAGGTGCCTATCTTTGAGGTGGGAGATTATCCTGGTGATATTTAGTCCAATCACAGCAGCCATGAAAAGCTGAGGAATTTCTCTGTCTAAAAATCAGAGAGATGCAGCAGATGAAAATGTTTGGAGAGACAAAAAGAAGGTAAATTTTAAATATGAGATTGTTTCAAGCCACTGCTTCTGTCTTTGGAATTGGACAAGGTGTCCACGAGCCAAAGAACACTGTCAGCAGCTAGGAGCTGAAAATTACCTCCAACATCCACAAGGAAACAGCCAACCCCATGGCATTGAGTTACATTTATAAATGAGATTCTAAGTGAGGCAAGGAATGGATTTTTCCTCTAGTATCACCTGAACACCTTGATGACTCAGAACAAATCATCTGCCAGGCTTAGCAAATTGGTTACCTGTACAAATATACACTAATATCTTTTTGTTGTAGGGTGATAGACTTGTGCTCTGTGTGACCATGAAAAAAAGTGGACATGAGGTATCAAGACACATGTTTACTGCTTGTCAGTGTACCTGGATACATTCCTTCTGGATGCTCCTCACAACTTTACAACAGCCAAAAATTGATAGTAATTTACAAACACTTTTAACCCTCCTTTCCAATGATTCTCTGACATTTAATAGTCTATGAAACTAGGCAACATGACTCCAAAGTCTCTGAAATTCAGTCTTTTTTTCCCTGGGTATGTCTTGACTTTTTATAAAGGGCAACCTAAAAAAAATGAAGGGATACAATAAAAACAAAAGAATATTGTTATTTTTCCCCTTGAGCAAGTGCAAAATCTCAATTCAAACATTTCATTATTGATGCTGAATAGTAATGACTCAGGAGATGATTTTTTTCATTTCTCTGAATAAAAATACTTGAACTTGAGAATAAGGAAAGCTCCTATATACTTGTCAGAACTGTCCTCTGAGGTCCAACCACTTTGGATTTGTTCCAAACCATAGCTAAGACAGCTGAGGAAACACAGCAGTACAGAACAGTCTTCTTAGAAGTATCTTCTTCATCCCTCCTTCTGGAACATTTTGACTAGCACTTTTCCCATCCAGAGTTTTATATTGCTTCATACCAAATTGCCACAAACACTAATACTTAAAAATAGCACACCATTATGGCCCAAGTCTAGTAGATCAGGAGCCCCACCACAGCTTGAATGGCTCCCTGGAGGAGTTCTCACTGGATGAGATCCAGGTAGTGCTGAGTAGCATTTTCATTGGAAGGCTCACTTGGGAAAGTACTCGCTTTCACATCATTACAGAATATATTTCCTTGTGGCTGTCTGTAATAAAGGCTGTAACATAATCTGGCTGTCACACTGACCTGGAAGCTGTTGGCTGTCAGCAGCTCATTGCTATCAAGATGGGCATTCTCAACAGAACACGGCCTGCGTCCTTCATTTGTCCAATGAGAGTAAGTGAGCTAACTTATACAAGGGGAGTAATCAGAAAAGGGGCCTATTTAAAATAGTAGAAACAAGTCATTTTTTCTACCCCCACTTTTGGAAAGAGGATTATGGCAGAGTGTGAACATCACCAGGCAAGATATTTATAGTGGAGCTCTAGTCACTACCTACTGATAGATCACATGGCTTAATATAACTTCTCAATTCTTTGACAGTGAGTAGATGACTAGGTTTCTTTCATCGAATTTGTATACTCATTTAAAGCAAATATAGCAAATGATGATTTGGAGCACTGAATCAGCGTGTTTAAAAAGACAGGGTTAATTGCTAGTTCTGATATGAGATTTTGCAGTTTTGCATTATGTATATTAAGCTAAAACAGCTACCATCTACTGAGATATGTATATGCTAGAATATGACTGAAACCTCATTTATTGGACAAAAATTAAAAAGTGCATAAATCAGTAGTTAACTGATAAAACCTGAACTCTTACCTTGAAATCAGCTTTGTACTTAACAAATTACATGAAATGTATTTATCCAATAATGCATAAAAAAACCATAGTAGTTAGGAACATTTTAACATTCACTGACCATTTGTTTCTATACTTAAGGATTAACATGATTTAATATTTTAAGCATTACTTAAAATGAGATCAATGAAGAAAAAAATTAAACTTGTTCAAAAGTTCAATTATATTTTATGTTGAATAAAACATTAAATCACCAAAATTTGAATCAACTTTAGATAAGTAAATGTTTTAATGTGAACTTTGATTTTTTTTTAAATTTTGGGTATTTCCTAAAATAGAAATGTCTAAATTTTTAAACCATATCCTAGTTAATTTAGGCAATAAAAGATGCCTTAAAATAAAATTTATAATGAGGAAATTTTCACAATCTAGCACATAACACATATATCTGATAAAGTGTTACAATACAGATATCATAGTGAAAATACATGATTTTGTCTGTTATTTATTTCTAATTCTTGATTGTAAACAAAAACTGTATAAAATGAATCTGTACTTTGTAAATTTTATTGACTTACTTAAAGGATATGTTGTATGTATTCTACCATTTAATTTTCACAGGAAAACATGTAAATAGGTCATTTAGCTACTCTTCCATATGAGTAAGTCAAAATATTGAGCTGATATATTACAAAATCTCATATCAGATGCACCTTGTGCATGCCTCTTACCCACAGGGACATCTGAAACACAGGAACTGGACTTATTGATGGTGTGAGCTAAATCTGGTTCCTCTCCAAGATCCTCTTATCTGCAGAGCAATCTCTCTATCCCTTACACTATTGTTTATTTGTGTGTGTGTGTGTATTTACATCCATGTATATATATATATATATATATATGTATATATATATGTATATATATATATATCATGGTGTCTGTGTGAAAGTAAGAGGACAGCTTTCAAAAGTTGATACTCCGCTTCCATATGTTTGTCCAGGATCTGACTTAGGATGTCATTTACTCACTGAGCAATCTGGATGTCCTGTTATGGCTATCTTGCAGTAATATCACTGAAGTCATTATAGTAATCAAGAAATATTTACTTTCATGGTAGACATACAGAAAGTTAAGCTAGAAATATAGTTATATTGAAATATTATGATATATAGGTAGATAAATGTATGTGTAAAAAATTTATGTTTTATCTTTATGGTAAATGAGCAATATTGAAATTCCCATACTGATGAAATTTACCAAAATAATTTTTTATTAATCAGAAAATATGGATGTAAGCGTTAGGCAACACCTCTAGCTCTCAGTTCTACTTCTGTTTGGGTTTTAATTCCCTTTTTCTTTATGCTTCTTTCTCCTTTGTGACTATGAAAAACATACAAATTTAGGAGAAATAATATTTATTGATCAAAGACGTGAATTTGGTTTTTATGTTTAATTTTTTGTTACTTGGATTCCTGTTCCTACTTTCCTTGTTTGCACAGGTGAGTCTAACTGTGTGCTTATATTTTGCTTATGCTCTAACCATGAATCTTATCTGGAGAACAGAGGGCAGAGCTTGCCACTAGTAAGCCATAGAGACCAGGCGGTGGTGGCACACACTTTTAATCCCAGTACTTGGGAGGAGGAGGCAGGAAGATCAGGAGTTTAAGGCCACCCTGGGCTACACAAGATAGATTTAGTCTAAAAGAGAAACAAGCCAGGCAGTAGAGGCTCACCCCTTTGATCCTAGTACTTGGGAGACACAGCCTTTAATTCTAGCCCTAGGAAGTGATATGGGTGGGTGGAGAGAGAAATATAAGGCAAGACAGGAACAGGGCACCTCTTTTCTGACTGGAGAGGTGGTAAAGTAAGAAGAGTCTAGGGTTTGTTCCTTTGTCTCTCTGATCTTTCAGCATTTACCCCATCTGGTCCGAGGTTTTATTATTAAGACCAAATAGATTTGCATTACATAATGGTTTCTTCCTTGTCTGTAACACACCAGTAGAAGGTTTAAAATTGTCATCGTT